>OY992525.1:3545400-3792679 GCA_963921215.1 Scoparia ambigualis
TATTGTCTGTCTGGCTACAAGACAATTAGCAGGTGAGGAATGCTCAGTGGCGGGACTATCATTACTGTTATAGACTAGGATAGAAAATTTTGATTGTCTTAAGTAGATCTTGAAACGAGTTGCTAAGAAAGCTTTTCTCAGGTTTTGCACATTGCTGAATTTTGTCATTTATTATTTTTCCGTATTAATAAATATATTATGTACGTACTTAAGTATCTACCTAATCTATTTATCTATCTTAGGTATCTCTATCTCTTTAAAACAGGCAATTTCAGACAATTCGGTCCGGGTGTCGCAAAGGGGGTGCATAAAAAATACACTCTATTTTTTTTTTACAATCTGACGAGAGATATTGCTTTCGGGAAGAAATGGAAAGATTTAAAAAAAAAAGTGAATTTCTTTTAGGAAAAAAAATTTCAATTTTCTTTTCTATTAAACATTTTATCCTATATCTATTTAGCATTGTGAATGCAAAATTTCAATAATAAAGAAATTATTATAATTTTTGTATGGAGCTAGACTTCTGTTGTGTAATGTGGTAATTTAAAACAATCGCTACGCTGCGCTTCGCGATTGTCTTTAATTACCTACATGAGTAGGGCAGTCATATATAAATTTTTCTAAGTCATACAAATTTTTTAAAGTGTCGGCTCCATTTAAACTCAACAAAAAAAAATTAAGAGTTTTTTTTACAATTTGTTTAAACTTTATCTATCTCTTTTTGATGGCAGTGTTTTTCGGCGGTTTGTGAAAAAAAAGTAAATTTATGCTCGAAAATTTTCTAAGTCCTGCAATCTGCTAATGTGTAATACGGGTTTGAATCTTTTGGTATACCTGTCTAATTTCTTTGTTTTTTTAGCTCAAAACTACGGCGTACATGGGACAAATACTTAAACAAAAAAAAATACAAATGTTGATTTTTATTAAAAAACCAAAGAAAGTTGACAGGTGTGCAAAAAATATAGTTATAAAATTTCTGACCCCTTAAATGATAATGAGGGAAGGTATTTGTTCATTTTACAGCACTACTTATAATGTTCAATAAGAAATAATGATTTATGTTTTTACTTAGTATTTTTTTTTACAAAAAAGGAAATTCGTTACTATTTTATTAAAAATGTTTGCAACCACTGTCACCAAAGATATTGCCTTAAAATCAAATAAAGTAAATTATCATTGAAATTTAAACCTTGTGGACGAATTCATAAAACACACATTTCAACGCCAGTTGTAAATCACTGCTACAAACTGTTTTCAAACATATTGCGTCACAAGTTTTGGTTATATTGCTACTAGACGGACTTACCTTAAACTGCACGGGAAGTCCGTCTACACGCCGAGTTTTAAAAAATATCATATAAATCTAAAGATTATTGCAATTCATGTGATTTTTAGACCAATATAAGTAAATAAATATATTACCTATAATTTCTGACAACACAAGTTACTTTATATAGCGTATCTCGATTCAATAAGTTCTGTTAAACTTAAATTTTAGAAAAGTATGCCGGACTTCCCCACATTGACCTTAAGTAAATCTTTTTAAATAAAGCACAATAAACTTAGAACTAAATTAACTATATTTATGGCACAGACTGCTCCTTTTTGTAGAATAAAAACGTTGACAACATTAGAGCTCCACAAAAAAATCATATAAATAACTAAATTCAACAATGCCAAAGCCATGTTCAATGCAGTTTCATTGTTGGATATGACATGTGGTCCACACCCCTCCTTTCTTGTGAGTCTGATGCAGCATTAAATATTGTTGTTATTATCATTAACCATGCTTTTTGGAAGTATCCAGAATCTCCTAAGAAATTAGAACAATATACTTACTTATAGAATATTGTCATAGATAAAAAGTTAGTAAGTAAGTACCTATGTATTATACAAAATTGCTTGATATTGTTTTTTACCAAATAACCATGTTTGTTCACCATTCTGAGGAAGTCCATCCTCCAAATTATGAGGTAACATTTAAGATTTTTGAATCGTCGTCTCAAATCTGCAAAACCACATAAAATAGTTTTATCTTTATGTCAATACTCTTTATTCTAGCAATTTTAACAAAACTGACATTTCCTGGTAAATCCCAATATAATAATAGGCATAATACTTACCTTTATTATGTAAGTAATAATTTATTTATTAAAACTTACCGTTTGAACGTAAGGACTGATATCTTTTCCTATTAAGAAAGATGCTTGTCTGTATAAGATTTATAGGGTATAGTCAATAGGTACACCTTACTACACTTAGAGCCTTGGTTTAATACTCTAAGCTACCTGGCAAATTAAATCTTCATTGGAACCTGTAAAACAAATAGGCAATCTAAGTTATAAATTGATAAATGGACATTATGGATAGGTTACATTTAATATTTATACAAAAAGTCCCTTACTGTTGTCTTAATCTTGACCTTTCTTGTCATGATTAAAGGTACTTAGGTGGATTTATTTGGCCCAAATGTTTGTATGGTTTGAGCCCCTACAAATTGTTATGCAGCGACTTGCTCTTCGTTGCGGAAAATGTTGCATGACACACATTTATTTGGTCACTCACATCGCAACAACTATATCAGCACACAATTCCCGGCAGACCTTAGCTAAATATTTGAAAGTTCGTAAACGAGAACTCTGAGAACTATTCACAAGTACACTTTGAGTACAACAAACTCGATTTCGTTACTTTGCTCCAAGTAACGTAGGGAAACATTTCTTCCTTAGCGCCTGAGCACTTGATTATCGCAGTCCACAATAGCCCTAAAAAGATCATTTTAAACAAAACTTTCAACACAACACAACTATTCCTTCATCAGCTGATCAAACAATCGCCATTTTGTGTGAATTTTTATCTTCAATGTTTGAGTGATCGCTAGATTAGCGATTCTTGGCTTGTCAAACTGTCAATTAGGTCTATTTTAGCGTAAATTTTACGTCGTAGGTAACTTTTGCTTATGTCAATCCCATACATTCGGTTTATCGTAGCGAAGATTTCGTAGCGTTTCATTTGTTTGCCAATTGACTAGGCCCTCTGTACTTGTTGTATTCTCTTTCATTCCAGTTCTCGCTTTTATACCTCTCGCTCTTTTATGGTTGGTAAGGTTTATTCACACAGAGTCTGCCCAACGAAAGCTGAACCAGGAAAAACGCGGCAATTTAAACCGACGGACGCGAGTGACTCTAACCCCCCTAAACCACTTGTGTACCATTAAATCTTCATCCTATAACATCCCTATAACAGGCCTCTCACGTGGACAGTAGCACGTGGGGATATTGGGCCATAACCCTCCACACTGGCCCAATGCGGGTTGGTGGGTTCTAACGACTGTCATCTCTCTGTCATAACCGAGACCAACTTTACGAGCCTTCCGAAGCACGGAATTGTGTACCATATTCTTTTCTCTTATATAGGGTCTAACACTATCAATAAGCGAACGTTTAAGGGGAGCATGTATACATCACACTGAGCATGCTCACCAAATTTGGTCCAAAAATACAGGCTCGTTACCGAGATAATCAACAAAACATTATCAAAATTCACCAAAAAATACACCCTTTCCAAACCCGTACAGCTGTACTACACATGCTGCCGAACATGCACACTGAACTCGGAGCTGTGTCTCGGAGTGTTTGTAAAGACACAGCATGTTTCATGATGTGCATTATTTTAATTGATTTAGTTTGTTAGAAAACATAACTTTAAAAAATCACTATAAACTGGAGCCTATTTTTTGTCATTGTATTCAGAATGATGTATAGATACCGCTCTTAAACGTTCGCTTATTTACTTTGTTAGACCCTGTATAATGGCTTCGTGCGATCAGTACATTTAGCCAATGTCAAGTAAGATACCTATAATAGTAATTATTTTCTTTGCATTATTTATTTATTTTAGGATAGCTAACAGCTTACAATGCAAAAGATAACTACAAAAAAAATAACACTAAGCTATTAACAAGCTACTACATTTAAAATTCTTACTAAACTTATCATAATACTCAACATTTAATCTTAAATAGTAATTTCGGCGGTAAGCGCCTTATGTAGATGATAATGAGTGACAATGAACGTTTAAAGGTAAATGATATTCCTCCAACCCCCTTGAGACTCAATAAAGCTGTAGGACTTTATTGAGTTCTCACACGGACTTCTTGAGAGAATTTGAAAAGTTATGTTGCACTGTTTTGTTTTATTTGCTAACACTCAAGCACGTTCACGAACACTTTTACAGTAAGTAATCCACCATTATTTCACATTAATATTCAACAAAACACAAATTATAGAAAATAAAACAAAACTGCAGACATGACGCTTAACTTTCCCGCCAAGACGTCCAATAAAAATCTTTGTTTTTAGTTATTGAAAAACTTACTTTTTTATTATGATTGCAGTGGATTGAACAAAAGAGATCCGAAAATACAAGTGGTCTACTCTACGCCAGCGTGTTACTTGAAGGCAGTATACGACGCCAAGTAAGTGTGATAAAATGTTTACTAGAAAAAAAACAACCAGTCTCCCAGTCTCAGGAAAGCTCGAATGGGATTCGAACCCATGACCCTTGGATTGCCGGTCCACTGCTCTAACCGCTAAGCTACCGAGACCCCAGAAGACTCGTTGAATTTTTTCTAGTACCTAGTTTGATTTACGCTGCAAGCCAGCGGTATTACGTCACTGTGAAGTCTACCCTTACAGTCGAAAGAAATAACTATTGCAAGTATAGAGGGTACCGCGCGATCGCAAAAACTGACATAAGTCTCTTATTGAACTTCAAAGCAAAATCAATCATATTGATATTTTTTATTAGAACAATTCTGCTTTGAAGTTTCAGACCTAGTAATTTGATTAGAGCAATGTTTTTATTCTGCGTAATGTGCAAAACCATCACGTGCTTGTGTTAAAAATTAAAATTTACTTTTTTAAGATGGTGCCCTGCGGAATATCAATACAAATATTTTCATGTAAGAATTATTGTATCATGCGTAAAATTAAGATTGTCGAAAAAATATGTTATAGTTTAACGAATTTGTTTCAAATTTCAACAAGGCCATGACCTTGTGCAATGATCAGGCTAACTTACATAAGTTTTTTTAATGTATTTAACTGATTCAGCGCATAGTACAAGTGACTTAAAAATATGTAAATTTTCACAATTTCGTGCAGGACTCCCTTATCAATAAAGACGTAATTGCTTATAAATATCTTAACTATTGAAATTTTTACATTCACAAATAGGATAAAATGAAATTGCAAAAATTTCAATAAGAAAGCCAAGTAAGTGATTGTCAATCAGAAAATCTGATTAGAATAAAGACCTCCATGTACGTCACGAGCAAAAATATGTAAACAATTGTAACTCTTAAATACAATGGAATAAGAGTCAAAGTGTATACATATTGGTGCTCGTGACTGTACATGGGCTGAGGAACGCCTGTTCTCTCCTGTCACGCTGAGCACATGTGCAGTCGCTATTTGGTGAAAAGTAAACTATGGTCTGCCATAGTTTACTGCGCACTGCTCTGCTCTTTTTTCTTATTCTTTTGTTTTTTTTTTATAAATGTCGTTGCTTCTGTGCGCTGTGGATTCTTGCGCCCGTTCTATGCCACAGTTAAAAAATGACGTCCTGAATAGGTGGTAGGCTAAAACAGATTTTGACGATTCAAAGTACTTATTAGTTGAGTTTATTGAATAAATATATGTTGACTATGACTTTGACTTCTGCGGTCCTCATTGCCTTACTCTCTGACTAACCCTTCGGGGATAAATAGTCGTGACAGTACGTTTGTATCATCGTTATCATCAGCCGAAGGACGTCCACTGCTGGACTGCTGCCTCCCCCAAGGATTCAGCTACCGGTCTTTTGCTGCGAATCGAAAAGCTGCAAGGTGGTCCGACATTTACCAGACCGTCGGACAACCTTGTTGGTGGCCTGCCTACACTGGGTCTTCCGTTTTCTTCTCCATGTATATAATATATATTAGAGACAGAGAAAGATACAGACTGGAAATACAGAGAGAGATACAGATAGAGAAAGTCAGAGAAAGACAGAGGTAGGGAAGCAGTGAGATAGAAAGAGAGCCTTACGTAGAGAGACGGCCAAAAAAGAGTCGTAGAGAGAGACACATAGAGAAAAAGAGAGACAGCGAGAAAGTTAGAAAGAGAGACAGTGAGAGAGACAGAGAGCCAAACGTAGAGAGACATAAACAAAAAAGAGACTGACAGGGAGACAGCGAGAAGGACAGAGAGCCATACACGGAGACAAAAAAAGGGACGCAGAGACAGGGAGAGAGAAAGATAGCGTTCAAAGTCACTATACCTTTAGGAACCGGAACTACATGTATATTACAAGATGTATACTAAAGACTATAATTCCAGAAGGGTTAGTCAAATGCAATGAGGGCCGCACAAGCACTGCCACACTCCATGGCGCACAAAATGACTGCACATGTGCTCAGCGTAATATATGGTGAGCCCATCGCCGCGGTATAGATAGATAGATAGATAAACACTTTATTGCACATACACAAGAAACAGTTACACATGACATCAGCTTAAAACTAGTATGTACAAAGGCGGTCTTATCGCTGAAAGCGATCTCTTCCAGACAACCTTTGGTTAGTGGAACCTTAGGAGGAGACAGAGGAAGTGCGCAAGTTTTAATGAATAGATATTAATATGATGGATAATAAGTTAATATATATTTATTTATAAACATACATAAATATATACTTCTAAAACATTTTATATAAACTATAACAAGTTACTAGCAGAAGACAGAGCCAAAAGATGGTATACTGTTGGATGTATGTATAATAAACAATAATAATAAAATATACTTTTATTGCACACAAGAACATATAACAAAAAACATTTATACAGTGACAAAGTACAAAACAGGTGGCCTTATTGCTAACAAGCAATCTCTTCCAGGCAACCTTGGGTGATAGAAATATAATAAAAAGATTATTGAAATGGGTGCAAGAATAAGGGAAATATGAAATAGAAATATAAAATAGATTGGATAATAATATTAATAATAATAATTAAATATAATTATAGTTTGAGTAAATAAATGAGATAAAAAGAGATCATGCAATATTATGCTATATTAGGGAAATAAATAAAACTAAGATGATATACGTAAAAAATGACTCCGGACCTGACCCTTGAACGAATCCAACGTGCGAGCACTCCTGATGCTCTCTGGTAGAGCATTCCATAGCCGGACAGCATACACAGAATAGGAGTAGGAAAGGAAATCAGTGGAGTGAAGTGGAATCGTTAGAGAAAGGTTATAAGCAGATCGTAAAGTCCTACTAGAGGAAGAAGAATGAAAATATGTATGTGCAATCTTCAGTCCGTTTGTCGCCTTTTACGACACCAAAAAAATACTATGGGTTGGTAGTATTCTTTTGATAATGACCCGCCGCCACACACCTCATAGAGTATACTCTAAAAACCCCCTAAAGGCACTTTTTCACAAACAAAGATAATTATTCATGTTTAAATTTTAATACAAAACCGCATAAAGTATTTTATACGCTTGCAGCCCGCAGCTCCAAACTAAGCAAGACGACTTTTTCCCGTACGGATATGACAAGGACTCCTACGCAGCTGGCATGTACACGTCCCGACCAGCGCTCAAGCTAATCGCTAGGGAAAGCCATCGGTTCCTACAGGTATAGCCACTTTTTTTTTAATTTTTTTTTTATTGGTAACGGGTAAGCGCTTGGCCTTCATCTCACCTGATGGTAAGTGACGATAAGGCCGAAGGTGGAAGCGCGCTTCACCCGGAATCCTCAACCACTGAGGAACTGGCTATCTTATCTCAAACTGACGGAACACAACAATGCTATAAACATCGTTGTTATGGCGACAGACTTAGATAAGATGGTGGTAGCTAGCCAGGCGGACTTAAAAGCCCTACCACCAACCAAACCGAGCACACAAAGATGTACCCCCCGCTGGGAATCGAACCCGGGATCTCTGGGTCTGAAACAGGTAGCTTAGCCACTAGACCACAGAGGCGGTTAAAACTTTAATCACTTTAATCGCTATCTTTCTCTCTCTCTCTCTCTACGCCTCTTCTTTTGTCTCTGTGTATGGCTCTCTTTCTCTCCTACAGCCATTTTCTCTGTCTTTCTCGCTGTCTCTCTTTATCTACGTTTCTTTTTTGTCTCTGTCTTTCTATCTCACTGCCTCCCTCTCTCTGACTCTCTCTTTCTGTATCTCTCTCTGTATTTCATTCTGTATCTTTCTCTGTCTCACTATGTATGGCACTCTTTCTATCTCACTGCCTCCCTCTCTCTGACTCTCTCTTTCTGTATCTCTCTCTGTATTTCATTCTGTATCTTTCTCTGTCTCACTATGTATGGCACTCTTTCTATCTCAATGCCTCCCTCTCTCTGACTCTCTCTTTCTGTATCTCTCTCTGTATTTCATTCTGTATCTTTCTCTGTCTCACTATGTATGGCACTCTTTCTATCTCACTGCCTCCCTCTCTCTGACTCTCTCTTTCTGTATCTCTCTCTGTATTTCATTCTGTATCTTTCTCTGTCTCACTATGTATGGCACTCTTTCTATCTCACTGCCTCCCTCTCTCTGACTCTCTCTTTCTGTATCTCTCTCTGTATTTCATTCTGTATCTTTCTCTGTCTCACTATGTATGGCACTCTTTCTATCTCACTGCCTCCCTCTCTCTGACTCTCTCTTTCTGTATCTCTCTCTGTATTTCATTCTGTATCTTTCTCTGTCTCACTATGTATGGCACTCTTTCTATCTCACTGCCTCCCTCTCTCTGACTCTCTCTTTCTGTATCTCTCTCTGTATTTCATTCTGTATCTTTCTCTGTCTCACTATGTATGGCACTCTTTCTATCTCACTGCCTCCCTCTCTCTGACTCTCTCTTTCTGTATCTCTCTCTGTATTTCATTCTGTATCTTTCTCTGTCTCACTATGTATGGCACTCTTTCTATCTCACTGCCTCCCTCTCTCTGACTCTCTCTTTCTGTATCTCTCTCTGTATTTCATTCTGTATCTTTCTCTGTCTCACTATGTATGGCACTCTTTCTATCTCACTGCCTCCCTCTCTCTGACTCTCTCTTTCTGTATCTCTCTCTGTATTTCATTCTGTATCTTTCTCTGTCTCACTATGTATGGCACTCTTTCTATCTCACTGCCTCCCTCTCTCTGACTCTCTCTTTCTGTATCTCTCTCTGTATTTCATTCTGTATCTTTCTCTGTCTCACTATGTATGGCACTCTTTCTATCTCACTGCCTCCCTCTCTCTGACTCTCTCTTTCTGTATCTCTCTCTGTATTTCATTCTGTATCTTTCTCTGTCTCACTATGTATGGCACTCTTTCTATCTCACTGCCTCCCTCTCTCTGACTCTCTCTTTCTGTATCTCTCTCTGTATTTCATTCTGTATCTTTCTCTGTCTCACTATGTATGGCACTCTTTCTATCTCACTGCCTCTCTCTCTCTCTCTTTCTGTCTTTCTCGCTGTCTCTCTCTGTGTCTCTGTGAGTCTTCTTCTTGTAAGACTACGACAAAAGCGTCTACGCAGCTGACATGTACACGGCCCGACCGGCTCAAGCTCATCGCTAGGGAGAGGCACCGCTTTCTGCAGGCATAACGACGCACGTGAACACTATCTCTCTGTCTAACTCTCTGTGTGTTTCTCTCTGTATCTTTCTCTGGGTGTCTCTTTCTCTGTCATTGTCTCTCTGTCTGTCTCTCTTTGTCTCTCTTTCTGTATCTCGCTCTGTATCTTTATCTGTCTCTCTATGTATGGCTCTCTTTCTATCTCACTGCCTCTCTCTCTGTCTTTCTCTCTGTGTCTCTCTGTATCTTCTTCTCTTACGGTTACGACAAAGACTAACGCAGCTGGCATGTACACCTCCCGACCAGCGTTTAAACTGATCGTTAGGGAGAGCTACCGGTTTCTCGAGGTAGAGCGACTTTGAATTAAACACTATCTCTCTGTCTGTCTCTCTGTGTCTCTTTCTGTATCTTTCTCAGTCTCTCTTTATGCTCTTTTCTGTATTTTTCTTAGTCTCTCTCTCTCTCTCTCTGTATCTGTGTCTTCATGTCTGTCTCTGTTTATATCTCTCTGTCTCTAAACAGACAGACTTTTTTAACCAACAAATATTTTGAAACCATATCGAGTTCTTATCGTTATCAGCCCATTAAACGTCCCTCTTCTGAGCATAGGCCTTCCACCTTGAACTACGCACATGGTGAGATTAAGCCATAAACCCATCACGCTGGACCAATGCGGGTGGTAAAATAACGAGCACAAACTCTCCTTAAAATTACAGTATTAATTAAAAAATAAGGTTGTATATGAAGGGACCTATTTTGATCCCTGTGGAACTCCCAGTTTTACTTGAGGCCCGCATGACTTATTGTAGAAGAAACCTGTAGCATCCCAGCAGTGGGACGCTAGTCTATTGATGTCATTAATGTTAATGTCATTAATGTTACAGATAGCGAAGCAGCTGCAGATAACGGCACGGCTAGGCAACAATGATAAGACTTTTGAGGAGTACATGTGGCTGAATGGTGAGTTGTATGTAAGAGCGTCATCGAAATAAATAAAATAATATACAGGGTCTAACAAAATCAATAAGCGAACGTTTAAGGGCGGTATCTATACATCATTTTGAATACAGTGACAAAAAATGGGCTCCAGTTTTATAGTGATTTTTCAAAGTTATGTTTTCTAACAAACTAAATCTATTAAAATAATGCACATCGTGAAACATGCTGTATCTTTACTAACACGCACGCAAGCGACAATAAAAAGATAGCTCAGTGTGCTCCGAGTTTAGTGTGCATGTTCGGCTATCTTTGTGGGCGTGTAATACAGCTGTATGAGTTTGGAAAGGGTGTATTTTCTGGTGAATTATGATAATGTTTTGTTGATTATCTCGGTAACGAGCCTGTAGTTTTGGACCAAATTTGGTGAGCATGCTCAGTGTGATGTATAGATGCTCCCCTTAAACGTTCACTTATTGATATTGTTAAACCCTGTATACATACATAATCACGACTATTATCCCCGAAGGGTTAGTCAGAGACTACTTAATAAGGACAGCAAAATCAGTCCTCTGCCATAATCCATGTTTCACTAAACTACAACTACTCGTGTGCTCGGCGTGACAGGTGGTGAGCCCATCGCCGATCTTTGCTGATGGATGTACGTGCAGTCTCTAGTCCGTTAGTCGCCTTTTACGACACCCAAGGGAAGAGATGGGTTCGTGGTTGGTATGCTTTTAATGAGCCCCACTCAGCATATAAAAATAATCATATGTAAGAATCTAAATAAAAATCAATTTTCACGAATGTATGTTTGCAAATCATATCAGAACAACGACTGTAAGGGTATGTATGCTACAGTGTTGCCGCCAATTGATTTTATTTTATAACTACTAAATAGGTTCGTTTTTCATACATTGGCAACCCTAGGGAAACAGTTGTAACAATAAAATATGAAATATGTCAGAAATGGTAGTTTATGATTTAACGATAATTATCCAATAGTTTTCTTTTATTTGTAAATATTTTATTTTTGCAAAATAAATTTGCGTTTTTTTATCTTAGGATTACAAGCCCCGAAACACGGGCGGCCATGATTGAGCTTTGTGTGACGTCACATTTCACTAAATTATCAAAAACTATCTGTCAGGTTTCAAGATAAATTTGTTTTTTTATTGAAGTATTGAAAAATTTGTATAGATTTTAATCCTTTGGGCGGAGGTTGCCGAATTCGGATTAGGTTCATTACTAACTTTTCCAGTTTCTTATTTATTCAGCTTCTGGGCAAATCAGGTTTTTACTGGGTTGGATTCGGAGTTGGCCAGTCTCTGGATATGCCTCATACTATTTGCACCAAATCCATACTTGGCCTTTTTCTGAAGAGGTCAGATTTTTAGTAGGTTAGGAAGTTTATTCTTAGTAGGTCAGATTTGTACGAGGACAGATTCAAATGAGAAACTTTTCTTTATACTTAAACCAAATTCTAACCACGTAGGTTTCTTTAATATGAGTGAGTCTCATTAGGTAGAATTATTTATAGGTACTTAAGCGTCTTAATTAGTTATTTTCTACATTAGATATTTTCTTTTAATAAAATATCTAATGTAGAAAATAACTAATATTAATAATGCCCTGTATCACAAGAGTGCCTATGTAACAGGAATTCAAATATTCAATCATCTGCCCACAGATCAAAAAGCCTCAGCATATTTAAGCTGTTTTAAAATTAAATTAAAAAGATGGCTTATAGATAAGGCGTTCTACAGTTTGACTGAATATTTTGGTACAAAAACAGCATAGTGGCTGTTTCTATGTAACATGTACGTACATACTAAAAATTGCATGCCCGACTAGGGTAAATTGTTTGCTCCCATTAATGCATGGCACCTGCTATGTATTTACACAATTTTATGGCAATAAAAATTTATCTTATCTTATCTTATCTTATCTTCGAAGGAAAAGTACAGTTGGTCAGAAAGTAAGATAGCACTTTTCAATACTATTTATCAATGACTTAATCGTTCTGGCCACTTGTGAACAAATCAATGATAATACAATATTCTCTGCCTCTGTCAATGTCAAAGTAGGTAACTAATGTTCTTGATGAAATTACAATGGAAAAATAAATAAAAGTTATAGAAACTGCAAAGAATAAACCATGCATTCTTCTCGGAGATTACAAATACTGTTTTCAAAAACAAAACAAATAAGGAACTCTGAACTTTAGATGCAGCGACCGGAATAGTAAGTGCACATCATCTATTAGGTACAACAAATTCTGAAATGACATTGCAGAATAAATAATAAAAAAGACCTAATATTGTAATTTCGTTTGTTTTTAAAATAGGCCATACAAATAATTTTGGTTGACTGTGTTTAGGCTAAACGTGCTATGAAATCGACTTACATTGGAGAGTCACTTACTAAGATTCTAACTTAATCTGAATCGATCGAAATTTGAAACAGGCTATTAATGAATAAAGCGTGTGTAGAATCTGACCTCATCAGAAAAACTTCCAATAATGAAATTGACCCAGTTATAATTTGCTTTTGTCAAAATTGTACTTATTAGGATCTGACTTCCACAGAATTTGATATTTAGAGGATTAAATCTACCCAGTATTGAACTTATAACGAATACGACCTCGTGTGAATAGGGCGATTTCAGAAGCTGACTTAATAAGAAACTGGAAAGTCAGTACTGAACCTAATCCGAATTTGGCAACCTCAGCCCAAAGGATTTTAAATGGAATTTCTCTAATTGTCTGTTGGCAGGCGTATTCCAAGACCACAACATACTGTCGGGGCAGTTGCGGCCTCACGTGGTGTCATACTACGTGGCGCGCATGACCAAAGCTACCCACAAAGTGGTGGACACCATACTGGAGACAGGGTTCAAGTGAGAGTTATATCCTACTAATATTAAAAACGGGAAAGTTTGTAAGTATGGACGGATGTTTGTTACTCTTTCACGTAAAAACTACTGAATGTATTTGGATGAAATTCGGCATACAGATAGTTTATAACCTGTATTAACATATAGAATACTTTTTATCCCGATATTCCCACGGGAACGGGAAACACGCGGGTGAAACCGCGAGCGGCCGCTAGCACGCTTCATAAATATTAACTTACATACATACATATAAGGCAACTGCTAGAAACCGTAAGAAAATTCAAGGGCTGGTCAGGTCAAGTGTTTTAAACAGGACAAAAATGAAATTCGTGCTTTTTTCATTTTAATCAAATAATTCATTTGCGAATTTTAATTGAAAAATCTTTGAGTATCTAATTTATTTTAAAGCAATAACATGAGAAAAATACGCACATTTTGTAATAGGAAAATGAATCGTCTCATTGCAGAATGCAGACTAACGTAGGTACTTATCGCACGGCTGACGCGGACGGGTGAACGACCGGCCGCTGCCCGCGCGTTGTAAATAATCGTTATTTTTAATTGTTTTTTATTTTATTTTACTTATTTTGCTTTAAAATAAATTAGATACTTACTCAAAAACTACGTAATTAAAATTCACAAAATGAATATTTTTATTAAAAATTAAATAAGCACAAATTTAATTTTTCTCATGTTTATATCACTTGACCTGACCAGCCCTTGATGTTTCTTGCGGTTTCTAGCAGTCGCCTTATTTAATCAAGACTATTATCCCCGAAGGCTTAGAGCAACAAAAAAAGAAAGACGGATCATTACACGTAGTTTTAGTGAAGCCAAAAATACCGTGCTCACTCATGTAATGGGCGATTTTCTGACAGCCCAAATTAAAAAGTAAAAATTAGTTTAAAAACACTCGATAGATGGCGTTTTATGAAAGCCGAGCCGTACCTACTTAAGGGCTAGTAATAAATTCTACAATTTTGCTTGTCTACCAAAATAATAAAAAGTAGTACTTACCTATTTTCATCTGAATGAAAGGTCCTAGATGTCCTGAGATATCCAGGACCTATTTCTATTTTCACAGCCACACACGTGCTCTTCATGAACTTGCCTTTTTTAAGCGCCATACTAATCTATGCTAAGCGCCATCTATGAAGTCATTTACGAACCAATTTCTTTTTTTTTCTGATCTCGGAAAATCGCCCATTACGCGCTTTCACGCACACAGATGCAACATTCAATACAATCATGCTCATTTTATTTAGTTTGTACTTTTTTATTGTTGATCTGAGCTCGTACTAAGCAAAATAAGCATGGTTGTGTTGCATCTGTGTACGTGAAAGCGCTTTGGCTATTTGACAGTTGTAACAATAAAATATGAAATATTTCGGAAATGGTAGTTTATAATGTAACGATAATTATCCAATTGTTATTTTTTATTAAGATAATTTCTAAATATATTATTTTTACAAAATTACGATTTTTTTATCTGTGGATTACAAGACCCGAAACACGGGGCGGCCATGATTGAACTTTGTGTGACGTCACATTTCACAAATAAACAAAAACTATCTGTCAGGTTTCAAGATAAAATTTCTTTGTTTAGTGAAATGTGACGTCACCGGGCAATATGTCACGTGACCAACCGTTTTCGCGCGAAATATGAAATTAATGAAGAAAAATATGTTTTCTTTCTATTAAATAAAGCTTTTTCGAGAAAACAATTATTGTACGGGGTATAAAATAAGCGTTTGTAATTTTTTAAACACTTTTCCAAAAACTGTCAAGTTACATGAATGAGCACGGTATTTTTGGCTTCACTAAAATTGCGTGTAATGCTCCGTGTTTCTTTTTTGGTTGAGCCTGAAGGGTAAGTCGGGGACCATAATGAGGACCGCAATAGCGTCCACTGCATGTTTCACCAAATGATAATGCACATGTGCTCAGCGTGACAGGTGGTGAGCCCATCGCAGCTCTATGCTGTTGGATTCATGAGTCAGTGCAGTCATGAGTCCTTTAGTCGCCTTTTACGACACCCAATGGAATGGGTCTGATACTCTAGTTCGAATGACGTTACCTCGATAGTCATTGAAGAGAAGGGGTTAAAATTAGTGATGAAACGATTATCACTTAGCGATTACGATCACGATTATGTTTATAGTACGTAATAATCGATGATTATGATTATTTGTTTTTAGTAATAAATAAAACAAATTATCGATAAATCAACATGAGATTTATTACCATAAGAAAACACAAAAAAAATTATAAAAAATCAAAAATTAAAGTACTTACTTTAAATGTTTATTCAAAAAGCAACATTTTTAGCTTTTCGGGCATCAATCTGTTCGGTTTTTCTGTTCGAACTAATCCAGCAGTAGAGAAAAAACCCCTCCGACGCCACAGAGACAGACGATGGTTTGATTGAGAAATATTTTTTTGCTAACTGTTTTAGAAAGCAATATTGTGTAGTTTTTTGATGAAAATAAATGTCAGAAGTAATCACTAAATAATCCATAGATTGGACGATTACGGCATTGATTAAATAGCACCATAAATGTCAAAGCTGTATTCTGCTACGATTTAGTATGGAATTGTGTATCTACTTTTTAAATGTGATCAACGTGAACAAAGAAATACATACATATTTACTTAACAGCTACCTAGTAGGTATTGAAAGAACATAAGTTGATAAGTTATTATTTTTTTTTTTATTAAAACTTTTGCAACAATATATTACATGGCGGACTTAATGCCTAAGGCATTCTCTACCAGTCAACCATAGGGTGGTGCAGAGATGACAAGGTAGGTAGGTAGAAAAGAGGTAAAAAAAACAATAAAAATATATTTAAGGATATAATATATAAGGTGACTGCTAGAAACCGCAAAAAACTTCTAGGGCTGGTCAGGTCAAGTGTTTTAAACATGACAAAAATGACAAAAAAGAAATTCGTGTTTTTTTTATTTTTCATTAAATAATTCATTTTGTAAATTTTAATTAGAAGGTCTTTGAGTATCTAATTAATTTTAAACCAATAGCATAAGAAAAATAAAATTAAAACAATTAAAAATAACGATTATTTACTACGCGCGGGCAATGAACGGCTGGCCGGCCGACTGTTGACCCGTGTGCGTTGTCAGCTGGGCGATAAGTACCTACGTTAGTCTGCAATCTTTTGAAATATGCGTAGGTATAAGGTGCAGTTAAGTCCAACGACTATCGATAGCATCAAGTTATGTTATGGCCACATTTTAACTGTAATTATGATAAGTGTTATGATGTATGAACGTAATTTCAATTCAATCCTAGTAAAAATCTATCACACCACACATTATGAGAAGTTACAATTATCTTTCCTTTGAATGAAAGATCAATGGGTAGTTTTCTAATGTCGCGTCCGTACGCTAAGCACTTGCCGCTAACTCCAAACCAAATGACCAGATGACCTTTAATGTCCTCGACAACTAAACAGCCTAAAGCATTGTTATAATAAGTATCAGTCTTACCTATTTATTTACACTAAATTAAGTTAAACTAATGTCTCGCAATAAAGGCAACGTTAATACCT
Organism: Scoparia ambigualis; assembly: GCA_963921215.1. NCBI lineage: Eukaryota > Metazoa > Arthropoda > Insecta > Lepidoptera > Crambidae > Scoparia > Scoparia ambigualis. The sequence goes on from OY992525.1 coordinate 3,562,409, forward strand.
AAAAAGCTGCGTAATTAATAGGTGTCGGTAGGTACTTACATGGTGTTAAATAGCATTCCAGTTTATTACATCAGCGAACAGGAAAGGTGATAAGCTTCCCATCACACATAGCAGGCTTTGGACTGTCAAACTAATGTAATAATAATTAAATAAAAGTGAAAACCTGTGCTAAAATTTCGTAAATAAATTAAAATTTATTAAAGGACGAACTAGAACAACTTTTGTGATCGGCACACAATGATATCATTGTCGGCACATGATTATTATTACACTAATTCGGCGTGTTTAAAAGTTCATCACCTATGTATTTACAAGTCTTATTTACACCTTAAAACTAAAAAACTCTCTCTTCGTTTAAGCGCATAGCACCACTTACTACCTCGTCACTCTCACGATAGCAAAATAGCATCTCAAGATATTGCTGGTTCGTATACCTAGGCATTTTTACGCACACGCGACGCGACGCGAATGCACCAGAATGCATAAGTTGACTGCCGAAAAAATCAAAGCAGCCGTGTGTAGGTCACGTGATTAGGGTTGGCACGCACAAGAAAATAAAACCATTACTTACTTAGATCCTAGAAGTTACTGAAATGTCAAAACTTTGGCCTTTTGTTGATAACAAACTCTTTCACATTTTTTTTACAAACATGAATAGACAAACTTAAATAATTAAAGCTATCGTCCAAACTTGCATATTAAGCGAATTTACAATTATAAAAGTTATTAGATTAGATCAATAATTTATCAGTTAATTTTTATTAGTTAATTTGGTAAACCAAAAAACTTATACTATCAAGTAAATGTTAATAAATCTGGATTGCAATTCAATAGAAAAAGAAAACAAAAACTTTAATTATCCATAACCACAACGCACCAGCAGGTTTACATTGTACATAAACTAACACACTTGGAATATTAATTCTAAGATTAACATGTTACTGTATTGACTACAGTTTTATGGGATTTGTTGTAATGGTCATAAAAATATCCAAAAATGTTTGCTCGTAAAAGTTTAAAAGGATCATAACATAATGGTTAAACAAGCTACTGATGGTAATGATTGAGATTCAAACTGGTACGCATCGCATCACTACTAGTGCGACTAGCTGTTTTTGGTCTGCATCACGTGAATTCAGAATTAAGAAAAATAAATCAACAACTAAATTAGGTATTTTTATGTGGATGCTACATAGGTACTTGAAATCAATTTATTAATTATTCGCGCCACCGTTTCTTTTTTCTAATAAACAACGTTTTTCTTTTATCACGAATTCTTATCTTATTAACATTGAGATATTAAAACGTCGAAAAAAGTTTATTACCTCAGATGGGAATCGAACCCACATCCTCCGCAATCCGGGAGGCGGGCGGCGTTAACCACTCCGCCATCTAGATATTTTTTGACATGTCAAAATTTTTCAACGCATTTGACTTGTGTTGTAAGCAACAGTGTCTCATCAAACCTCTTTCACTTTACATCCATTACACAATTTACACACGATATGAATTACGAATTCGAATTCATATCGAAAAAGAACCGCTCATAGTTAGCGGCAGCCCTAAATAGATATGGATCGTCGCAAGCGTCTTTGAAGAAACGCCGCCACACACAGTGTTGCCAAATTGACGGATTTCTCGTGAGCGACACAGACGCTGTGCGCATGACTGTGATCTGCTGTCTCTTTCCAATTCTATGAATATGAAAGAGACAGAGTCATTCTCATCGCAGCGGCACCAACTTTACGACTTTAACTTAGAGAATCGCACTGTGGCACTGCGCTGCGCTGTCTGTGCTGAGTCAGTCTCAGTCACTGAACTCACTGATTCTCATGCGCAGCAGGTGTGTTCAGTTTCCTCGGGGAAATTTTGTTGTGTAGTGTAGGTACATAGTTGTGTTGTGGTATGTGAGGTGTATTTGTGTATGCGCGATTAAACTAATATCTAGTATGAGTTAATTAGTGAAGGATTAGTATTATTATGAATAGGCTATCGTGAATAAAGTAATCAGTTCAGTAACAAATTAATGATTTGAGTAACAAATGGGTGTTAAGTCGTATTAAGACTTGTAGGTAGAATAGGTGGTGTTCTTTTAAACACGTTGAATAAGTGTAATAATAAATATGTGCCGATCACAAAAGTTATTTTAGTTCGTCCTTTAATAAATTTTATTTTATCTAAGTACGTAATTTTGGCGGAGGTTTAATTTTTATGTAATATTACATAAGTTTGAAAGCCTGTTAAGTGTGATGGGAAGCTTATCACCTTTCCTGTTCGCTGGAATAAACTGGAATGCTATTTAACACCATGTAAGTACCTACCGACACCTATTAATTACGCAGCTTTTTAGGTATTAACGTTGCCTTTATTGCGAGACATTAGTTTAACTTTATTTAGTGTAAATAAATAGGTAAGACTGATACTTATTATCTCAATGTTTTAGGCTGTTTAGTTGTCAAGGACATGAAAGGTCATCTGGTCATTTGGTTTGGAGTTAGCGGCAAGTGCTTAGCGTGCGGACGCGACATTAGATAACTACCCATTGATCTTTCATTTGTAAGGAAAGATAATTGTAACTTCTCATAATGTGTGGTGTAATAGATTTTTACTAGGATTGATCTGAAATTACTTTCATACACTTATCATAATTACAGTTAAAATGTGGCCATAACATAGCTCGATGCTATCGATAGTCGTTGAACTTAATAACTGCACCGTAGGTACTTATCGCCCAGCTGACAACGCGCACGGGTCAACAGTCGGCCGGCCAGCCGTTCATTGCCCGCGCGTTGTAAATAATCTTTATTTTTAATTGTTTTAATTTTATTTTTCTTATGTTATTGGTTTAAAATTAATTAGATACCCAAAGACCTTCTAATTAAAATTTACAAAATGAATTATTTAATAAAAAATAAAAAAAACACTAATTTCTTTTTTGTCATTTTTGTCATGTTTAAAACACTTGACCTGACCAGCCCTAGAAGTTTTTTGCGGTTTCTAGCAGTCACCTTATATATAAATATAAATAAACATATGTGTAGGAATATACATAAATACTTTTACAAACATATAAATATACTTACATACACTAAATAATATATAAAAAGGGCGTTATCGAGATGATTCTGCCATGGTTCTATCAAAAAGTAGCATGTGGACTTTCTTTTTAAAAGCGTCACGAGTCGTAGCCATTCTGACTGAAGTTAGATACCATTACAAGTATGAAAGAGATTTTTTTTATCCACTACAATTAAGCACTTAGTCTTCATCTCACCTGAACCAGAACCATATATGGTAATGACGATAAGTCCGAAAAGGTGAAAGCGCGCTTCACCCGTAATTCTCAACCATTGAGGAACTGATTATCTTATCTCTAAACTGTCGGAACACAACAATGCTAATAACATTGATGTTATGGCGAGACTTTGAGAATGTAACCTATGGAGTTCCGCAGGGAAGTGTGCTTGGCCCGACTCTGTTTCTGGTTTACATCAACGATCAATGCAACCTACTATACGTAGCGATGGAGGGCGGATATTTTAGTATGCTGACGACACTGCTGTTGTTTTTTTTAATGTTTCCGTGTTTTTGTTCGTGTACCGTCTGTGCACCGATAGGACGTATAAACGTCTAAAGGCTTATGATGATAAAGTTCTTTTTTTGGAGGGAGCAACCAAGCATGGTTGTAAATAAATACATGAATAAAAAAACACGGTTTATTGCTAGTTTTTTAAGGGATTGGTTAATCAGGAAATTTCAGCATAACGACCTCAATTAAGGTTTTGGGCATGCCCACCGTGCCTACAACGGTGAATCCGCGCTTGTTCCAACAACCATTCCCATTTTAACTGTCTCATTTACTCTCGTCTGATGCACAGTTTTTTGTAAGTCTTTTTTCATCCATCTTCTCTACATGACCAAACCATCTTAACATAACTTTCTCAATTCTTATCATTGCAGCTACATTCATTCCACTCTACTATCTTTACAGTAAACTCCGGAACAATACGGTGGCCACGAAAACTATGATACTGTGCAAATTCAACGTGTCCCGATGCCACTGCACCGAGGGGCGGCACTTCTTTGTGAGTACACTTACAAATCGCATTGGTCCTTCGAGACGGATTTTTAAAGCCATGCCAATGTCCTTAAAGGCTGAAATAAATGAAATGAAATTGAATTGTAAACTAACACTGCAATATTTGTACATCTCTATTGTGCATCATGATGGTAAGACTGGACGATCTTGATACTTGCAATTGTAGCAAAAAGAAAGCCTTTACCTACCCCGCTTGTGTGAAGTGGGCTTGACGTATGTATGTTTGCTTTTAGAATTTATTGAATCTCTGTCCTGCTGATTCATTTGACTTTGGACTGCACGTTGGTCCTTTAAGCCGGATTGTTTTCCTATTTACAAAAATATAATTTATTTTCTTTGTTTCCATTTCAGATAGTCATATACAACCAATTGGCATGGCCCGTGACTATGCCTGTCCGGTTGCCGATGTTCAACAACGAACTAGTAGTGTATGACGCGAAAGGCAAGTGCTTAAAAGTATAGACTATAGATACTGTCCGGAAAGACACTTAGCTCGACCTGGAAATTGAACCCGGGACCTCCGGATATCAAGCTGAGCGCTTGACTATACGGCTACCGAGGCGTTTATAAGTTTCACTTGCAATGCAGTCTCTTTCCCCCATATCTTTTTAGTCTGTCTCTTTCTCTCCGTTAATAGGTTTAGTATCTCTATTTATTCTTTTTCACTTATTATGCTATCTCTTTGCCTCAGCCGGCTTAGTATCTCTATTTAGTGACTTTCTCTCCGCGAGGCTTCGATACTACGCTTCGAAGTCTTTTCTCACTCATTATTTATTAAAACTCTCTGTCACTTATTATTTATTTAAACTTTTGCAACGTTATATTACATGACTGTCTCTTTCTCACTGTCATCAGGTAAAAAGGTCCGCGCCGGTTTGATCCAGATCCCGGATCAGGTGTGGAGTCTGCCGGAACGCAACTCCTCCTCCGGTTTTGAGCTCGTCTTCTTGGCTGAAGACATACCGGCTATGGGAATAAGGTTTATTTTGGCTTGTTTTAATTTACACGTTTATATTTCACATGTTTTATTTCACGTTACCTAAGATAATATTGTATATATTTTATACATAAATTAATATCCAGTTATGTTCTAGATTATTCTAACATTTCCATTCCGGCCATGTCCTTTGTTAATAATAAAAATCATAATCTCTTTATTCAAGCAAACTTTAAGTAAATAAGTAAGTATTTTCAAATAGTCCAAAAATATTTTTAGCCTTTTTTTACCTATTCCCGGTATTAAGATTTTTTTTTATAAAAAAACGTGCTTTTCATAACAGCCAACATCTTAACTTTAGGTGAATATGCATCCGAATCTCCGATCTCTATGTTACGGTCTACGCAGGTATGTTTTGCAATTTCAATAGATTTTGAAATATGTTTAAAAAAAATTCTAATTCAAATAATTTTAGATAATTAACTCGAAAAAGGCCTTCCTATATAAAAATCACCTTTGCCTTCGATTAAAGTCACAGTGAGCTTAATAGTTTTTTAAAAATTCGTAGTTCAAAAACTATTGAAAATTGAACAAACAATTGAAGCAGAACAAAAATTGGGGTAATTCAAGTGGTAAGCTGCCCTATTTCTTGAGACACGCCGTGTAACATAAGACAACAGAAATTATAACAACTCTCGCAACACCAAATATTCGCTTAGTCCGCGAGTACGTTTCTCCGTTTTATTTCTTTTCTTCTATTTACATACATAGGTACATACGTATAATCTCGACTATTATCCCCAAAGTTAGTCAGAGACTAGCAGGCAACGAGGACAGCAAAAGCAGCCCTCTACCATAGTCCACTTTTCACCAAAAAGCGACTGCACACGTGCTCGTGTGCCCATCGCCGCTCTATGCTTTTGGAGGTACAGTCACGAGTACCAATATGTAAACACTTGGACTCCTATTCCATTGTATTAAGAGTTACAATTGTTTACATATAGGGTCTAACAATATCAATAAGCGAACGTTTAAGGGGAGCATCTATACATCACACTGAGCATGCTCACCAAATTTAGTCCAAAACTACAGGCTCGTTACCGAGATAATCAACTAAACATTATCATAATTCACCAAAAAGTACACTAATTCCAAACCCGTACAGCTGTACTACAGCTGTACACACACACAGAGAGATAGCCGAATATGCACACTAAAGTCGGAGCACACTGAGCCACAGATTAACGAAGTAACTGAGCTATCTTTATATTAACGCTTGCGTGCGTGTTAGTAAAGATACAGCTTGTTTCATGATGTGCATTATTTTAATTGATTTAGTTTGTTAGAAACCATAACTTTGAAAAATCACTATAAAACTGGAGCCTATTTTTTGCCATTGTATTCAGAATGATGTATAGATACCGCCCTTAACCAGATTTCTACGAGTGAGTGGCACTCACTCGTGGAAATTTTCTGACACAAAAATTGGCGCAACTGTCAACGTCAAATTTGACGGAATCGAGCATAGACTATTCGATATTTTGCGATCACGATGCATAAAATGTACCACAGAACCGAAATAATCAAACTTGTTCATACTAAAGTAGTCTGTAAGTCTATGAAAACACGGTACAAAGTCAAGTGTGTTTTTGTAGGTGCGGTCTCATGCGACCGCTTGGGGGCTGAGGGGTAGGTTCGCTTATTGATTTTGTTAGACCCTGTATTTTTGCTCTTGACTGTATCTACGTGCAGTCCTTGATCCGTTAGTCGCCTTTTACGACACCCAAGGGAAGAGAGGGGGAGATTGAGGAGCTCAATGGCGCAGCGGCTAGCGCATTCGGCTTGCGATCTTGCTTGCTAAGCCACTTTCGCAATGCCGGGTCGCTGGATGGGTGACCAAATTAAAAACATCTCGAGCTCCTCCGTGCTTCGGAAGGCACGTTAAGCCGTTGGTCCCGGTTGTTGTCGTAAGATGACAGTCGTTAAAACCCACCAACCCGCATTGGGCCAGCGTGGTGGGTTATGGCCCAATATCCCCACGTGCTATTGTCCACGTGGGAGGCCTGTGCCCAGTAGTGGGACGTTAATAGGCTGATGATGATGAAGGGAAGAGAGAGGGTGGTATTCTTTCACCGCTGCGCGACACAGTTATTGTTCTATTTATTGCGTACCCAAATCGTTGCAGGTCCTACTACCTCCAACGGCACCAAGCAGGTTGGGAGCGTCCAACGAGGTCGCTTATAAAAAAGCTAAAAAACACAACAAGGATGTTTCTAGTCCGACAAGTAAGCAATATACACGAAGATCGCAATATCAAACAAGAGCAGACTCCATTTTATGGCGAGGAAGACTACGAATATTTTAGCGACGAAACCACTAAAACACCATCAAAGATCCAAACGAAAATTCTGTTTGGCAACGTCACAAGAAACAGGTATGCAAGCAACAACGACGTGTTAACACCGAAAAGTCGACGTAACAACATAGAAACGACGTCCGATATCAACCATGAAGTCTCAACATTTACGGATACAACGGACACTGTCTCAACATTTACGGATACAACGGACACCGACACAACAACATTAACGGATATAGTCAATACAAAGAATGAAGTGCCGAAAACAAAATATACGGTGCCGACAACAGCCGCATCAACAACAGTAACAGCTTCTAGGACTACTAAAACCCCTACTACCACTTTTAAATATGTCGTGCCAGAATTGAATTATTTTAGTGATTTGTCCGATGGTAGAAAAGATTACGGGACGCGTACGCGGCAACCACAAAATACAGACAATGAAAATAATGACCCGTTCGATTATTTTAAAGGGTACCCGTCTTACAGAGTCAACGAGCATTCGTATATCAGGAATAGGGTAAGATATTAATTGAAATTAAACACTTTTTACGGATTTACTCTCGTTTAATTTTACTACATTACATAGTTTTTTAGTTTCCTGACATTTCGGAACCTTTACAGGGTCCGTGGTCACAGGGAAACGTTAAAAACTAAAAAACTATGTAATGTAGTCAAATTAAACGCGAGTTAATCCGTAAAAAGTGTTTCATTTCAATGTGTAGTGCTCGCTTAAACCTTAAAAAACAATATACTTAACATATTAATTTTACACACATAAAATTCACGAATGATATAACGAAAAATGCGACTCATTTCTCGACATGGAAATCAAACCTAGGATCTCCGGATATCTGGCTGAGCGCTTTTCCACTCGTAGATGAAAGCAAGCAAGTGCCCTAAAAAATCAGTAATTAATTTTTTTTCCTTTTTTCAGTACATCCGAGTGAACTTAGACAACAATAAGAGAGTGATAAACGTATCTCTAGCCAACGGTAAGTCTGCGTCATTAGATATGGTAGGAACTAGAGGCCCGCCCGCGACTCTGTCCGCGTGAATATGTACCCCTTACGATGCGACAGAAACCAATTATTTTTTTCAGAAGAAGAATTACCCAAATACTTAGTTGCACCTGAAGTGATGCGCGTACATTAATGGCAATTTGACTTTTATTTATATAAGGTGACTGCTAGAAACCGCAAGAAACTTCAAGGGCTGGTCAGGTCAAGTGTTTTTAGACATGACAAAAAAATGGTACCTACGTTAATTGCAGATTAACGTAGGTACTTTTCGCCCAGCTGACGCGAACGGGTCAACAGACGGTCGGCGGCCGGCCGTTGCCCGCGCGTTGTAAATAATCGTTATTTTTAATTGTGTTTCATTTATTTTCTTTATGTTATTACTTTAAAATAAATTAGATACACAAAGACTATCCATTAAAAATTCACAAAATGAATTATTTAATTAAAATAGAAAAAAAAACACGAATTCCTTTTTGTCAATTTTGCCATGTTGAAACTGCAAGAAACTTCAAGGGCTGGTCAGGTAAAGTGTTTTTAACATGAAAAAAATGACAAAAAAGGAATTCGTGTTTTTTTTCATTTTTAATGAAATAATTCATTTTGTGAATTTTTAATGGATAGTCTTTGAGTATCTAATTTATTTTAAAGCATACGGCCGTCTGTTGACCCGTCCGCGTCAGCTGGCCGATAAGTACCTACAAAAAAACACGAATTCCTTTTTTGTCATTTTTGTCATGTATAAAACACTTGACCTGACCAGCCCTTGAAATTTCTTGCGGTTTCTAGCAGTCATCTTATATAGATCCCCTATATTTCTCCCCGTATTCCCTCCTACCTATGGCATAGGGTCCTTCAAACGAGGCGTGAAGAGGCACTTTGTGTGCCGGCAGAGTGAGGGTGACCGATGCTACGTCTCTTACGCTGCACCAGTTGTCCTGGACTTCATTTCCACTTAACATCAGGTGGAGTGGTGTCATCTGCCGGGATAATTTAAAAAAAATTGCTGTACCTACCTACTAGTTTTATCACGCGGCTTCGATCACGTTAATGTAGATTTTATCATTCAACCCCCTATGTTGATTATTTGTTATAAAATATTTTTTTTAAAGTTAGAAGCAAATCGGATTACCTCTACGCATTAAAGAGTTTTGTACAAACTCCATACAGTCTCAGGTTTTGTTTTCTCACTTTTCATATACCTACATACATATAATCACGACTATTATCCCCGAAGGGTTAGTCAGAGACTAGGCAATAAGGACATCCCCTCTCCTTACATCACTAAGTTTATTTGTACTGGTACCTCGAGACCAACCGTTAGGTTATGCAAGAAGTGCCAGACGTCCCTGCGCCAGTAGAACACTCGCGCAGGAGACCATCTACGTTAGGTCTTGACGCCAAATCAGTGCCCGCCGAAGCGCGCTCTTCATTCGGTACTCATAAGACTAGTGTCTCGGGAGAGTCTCCCCGTGAACACGTGTAGTTCACTGCCTATTGTCCAGATAGGTAGCCGGAGCTGTCGAGCTCTCTCACTTCTCGTTGCACGAAGGGCACAACTCGCAGTTGCCACTGCTAGGGTCGTCGACTCTAATGTCGACTCCCAAGTGTCCACCTTGGCAGCGGAGTAGTAAGCACACTCACTTCTCGGAACCCATCCAGGCGCCTAGCCAGTTCCCACGTCCTACGCGGCTGGCTGGACCGGAGGCTACGGCATCTAGGGGGCCGCCTCTACTAGTTATCCAGACTAGTACCGGAGATGTCAACACCAATGTCCAATGAGAACCACCGGACAAAGCTGCCAACTATAAGGGAAACTCACGTTCCCCGCAGGACTTTTCGCTTCTGGCCCCTCAGAGACCGCTACTAGGCCCCGCTCGCTGTGGCGCGAGTTTGGAAGTCCTGGCACACAATACCAGGACAAACGAACATTCCCAAGCTCTACAGCTAACCACGAGCCACTACGAGTCCAACCCACGTCCGGATCCCGACGGAGGCGCCGGTCAAGGCACAACCAGCGGGGGGCTTGAACCGGAACCCCGTAGTACCCCTGAAAACACAACCGGACCCGTAGTTCCAGTTGCGATACCCTATCTATTGGGGTCAGTAGATAGGGACTACCCCGGAGGGTTAGTCAGAGACTAGGCAATGAGGACAATAAAAGCAGTCCTCTACTGCCACTTTTCACCAAATGGCGACTGAGCGTGACAGGTGGCGAGCCGATCGCCGCTCTGCTGTTGGCTGTATGTTAGACGACCGTTAGTCGTTTTTTACGACACCTAAGGGAAGAGAGGGAGTGGTAATATTCTTTCAGCGAGAAACGACACTGTAAACTTTAACTTTTCATTGTTGAAATTATTTCAGAACATTGTTAAAAATACCTAAGTAAGCCTCATTATTTGACACTAATCCTAAAAAGTATCCTTGTTTGCGCAGCGCCTATTTGTAGAAGATTTGTACCCACGGACGACTAAAATAAAGGGTCTTGACATACAGACAGACGGACAACAAAGTGATCCTAATAAGGGTTCCGTTTTTTTCCTTTTGAGGTACGGAACCCTAAACAGAATGACTCCGCGTCGCGATGTACTGACAAGTGAAGCAACCTTTAGGTATGCTGACATCACAATGACGGCCGATCGGCTTACCTTTGTGTAATGACACAGAATAAATAATAGTACGTAATGATACCTCATTATACCTAATTACAATAATACTGGCTTAGTTTATGCGCTTCACTTTTTAAGGCGAGTCCTTTCGAGCGCTTCTCTCTCGCTCTCTCGACGGTACGAGACGGTACGGGACGGGTATAACAGCGAAGCGGCGCAAATAGGCGCGTTTTACAGGTTTTTTAGGTTTTTTGCCTATATAGACTTTATAGGATTCAATGAATTAGCAGGTTTTCTGTAGTACTTCAAAATAAATATTTACATGTAAAAATTATGTTGAAAATTTAAAAAAAAATTAAGAAATCAACCGTTTTTAACTTTTAATTTGGCCTGTTTTCGGGATTTTTTTAAATGTAGTGAAGTACATCTAATCCCGTAAAAAATTAGCACATTTTTTAGGTAATATCCTTTAGTGTATTATATATTTTTTATAAAAGCGTAATTTAATAGTAAATACATAAACCATTTGATCTAGCAAAACAGTTTTGCCCGCATATTTGGTGACTCGGAGTCCTTCTTTATCTACTCGTCCTTATTTGTACCTAGTTTTTTTTCATTTCAAGGTATCAAGATCTCACTCGACATCCAACTATACTTCTACGTGTCAGACGATCCTCTTCGCCTAGGCAAAGCCAAGCGCCCGCCCGGGGCTTACCTGTTCAGGACCATGGACGACAAAGCCGAGGACATCGTCAGTGGATTAGAAGGGAATCTGTATAAAAACAACTTAGTGCAAGAACTGCATCTTAAGTAAGTTGTTTTCTTTTTAGGTCTTTTTCCACTTTGTGTATTTTTTGCATATTATGTAACTAAATAAAATTATATCTACCAACTTCTCTTTTGGGTGTCGTGTAAGGCGACTAAGCGACTGAACCCCTCAGGCTGAGAACGGCAACTTCCTAAAATGACAAGTTCCGAAAACGACAACTTCCTAAGACGAGAACTTCTTAAAATGACAAGTTCCGAAAACGACAACTTTCTAAAATGGCAACATTTTATTTATTTACAAGCTTTTATTTAACTTGCAATGCATATACTTAGGTACCTATGTCTTTTGTTCGGGTGGAATTTTGCAGCTCAATTTTGAAGCAGATATCTACAATCGAATGAGCTGAAATTTTTAGAATGTCAACTTCCAAAAACGAGAACTTCCTAAAATAACAAGTTCAGAAACGACCACTTTCTAAAATGACAAGTTCCTAAAATGACAGCATTTTAGTATGTAAACTTTCAAAAACGACAACTTTGTCATTCATATTTTCATAAATTGGGATTTGTCATTTTCGAAATTTGACTTTTTGAAATAAGTACCGATGTCACTTTAGGAATTTGTCTTTTTCGGAAAATTATTTTTTCGGAATTTGTCTTTTTCGGAAATTGTCTATTTTGGAATAAACGTTTTAGGAAGTTGTCGTTTTCGGAACTTGTAATTTTAAGAAGTTGCCGTTGTCAGCCTGAGGGGACTGAACATCCAACAGCATAAAGCGGCGATGGGCTCACCACCTGCCACGCTGAGCACACACACTTTTACGGTCCTCATTGCCTGGCCTCTGGCTAACTACAAATTATAATAGCCGTAAATTGCATATATAGGGTCTAACAATATCAACTTCTAATATCACTTTGACTCTTATTCCATTGTATTAAGAGTTACAATTGTTTACTAATTTATGCATCATATTTATTTTCAAACCCATTGAAATGTGTCATTATGCGTGTGTGTCATATTGCGTGTGTGTCATTATGCGTGTGTGTCATATTGCGTGTGTGTCATTATGCGTGTGTGTCATTGTGCGTGTGTGTCATATTGCGTGTGTGTCATTATGCGTGTGTGTCATATTGCGTGTGTGTCATTATGCGTGTGTGTCATTGTGCGTGTGTGTCATATTGCGTGTGTGTCATTATGCGTATAGGTAAAATCGTGTTCAGTTGTCATTATGCGTGTAACCCGATAGAAAACATAACTTTGAAAAATCACTATAAAACTGGAGCCCATGTTTTGTCATTGTATTCAGAATGATGTATAGATACCGCCCTTAAACGTTCGTTTATTGATTTTGTTAGACCGTGTACACACCCTCATTTTTTACTCGTTTTTATGAAAAATTACAAAAAAATGTCGACCCCCCATACCAAACTGTCCGATCAGCTGACGACAATAGTATGGGAGGTCGAAATTTTTTGGTCATTTTTGCACATAGGTTTCTTGGGGAATGTTGTTCAGTTTCATGGGTGGAATGCACCCTTAATTTCATTAAAACGAATAAAAATTAGGGTGTATATAATTGTGTATTTACCATTTTTCAACGGTTCAGGTTTTCGACGTGGGCCTCTATCGCCCTCAGGGTGTACAAAAATAGCCCAGTGTTGGAGTTGGACTGGATTGTTGGACCCATACCGGTCGAAGACGGGTTGGGTAAGAGCTTTTTATATTTATTATACTCTCTTCCCTTGGGTGGCGTAAAAGGCGACTAACGGACTAAACACTGCACATACATCCAACAGCATAGAGCGGAGATGGCCACAGACACAGGAAAACGGTAATATGTAATGTTAATTGGCATTCTATAAAGATGATTGTATTACAAACGCCATCTAGTAAGCAATTTCTGAACTATTTTTAAGTATTTAAACAATTTTGTTATTTTTCACAGGTAAAGAGGTGCTGATCAAATATACAACGGATCTTAACAATCAAGGCACTTTTTACACCGACTCCAACGGAAGGCAGACTTTGAAACGAATCAGGAATATGAGACCAATGTTTGAGCCTGCTAACAAAGACCCCATTGCTGGTAGTATTTCATACATCATACATATAATCACGACTATTATCCCCGAAGGGTTAGTCAGAGACTAGGCAATGAGGACAGCAAAAGCAGTCCTCTGCCACTTTTCACGAAATAGCATAGTCTACTTTTCATCAAATAGCGACTGCACATGTGCTGAGCGTGACAGGGGGTGAGCCCATCGCCGCTCTATGCTGCTGGATGTATGTGCAGTCTTTAGTCCGTTAGTCGCCTTTTCAATATTCAATACTCAATGTTTTTATGGCACACCATTTTACAAAGTTATTATAAAATTGGTATGGTTCATTATAGGCCATGTCAGGCACAGCAATTTGAAGAGGGAAGACCTTTTCCAATTAATTTTGAAGTAAATTAGCTTATAATCTTATATTTTTATTTTTTATAAGTATTAGGTAAGTATACACCGAGATTTTTCATTGGTTTTGGATCCGAAAACTTTATAATACAAAAAAAGTGTTGTACCTATTTATGAAATAATAATTGCTTTACGAGCAAAGAAAAAAAAGTTGTAAAAGTGACTTTTTGTCGAAAACACGTAGTAACGTTCTCCTTATCTACTCGTACGCCGTGACCCCTATGAACTTTCCCGGGCGGCCGCCTGCGCTGGCGGCGGGGCGGGGGGTAGGCGGAGCGTTTGAAGCGCCTCGGTCATTGACTTTCTTATGATCGTCCGGTACTAAGGGCTCGTACACTTTTTATCTATATTTTTTTATGATTTTTTTATGCTTAAATTTTTAGTTTTACAAGCTAAATAGCTTCTACTGATGATAAACATGAACAGGGTTTCGGCTCCAAAACCAATGAAAAATCTCGGTGTACTTATATTTTTATTTTTTATATTATAATAAATTAATAAATATTTTTTAAGACACCCAAGAGAAGAGAGGGTGTGTACATTACATCATCTTAACCTATAAATGTCCCACTGCCCTGACCTTCCTACATGGACAAGCATATTTTTCTAATGTGAAAACGAGGCAAATGAGCTTGCGGGGAAACTGATGGAGAGTAATCACCGCCGCCCATTGACACCCGCAACACCAGAGGGGTCGCAGATGCGTTGCCGGCCTTGTGGAATAGGACGTGGAATAAAACCCTTAATAACTTTTAAACGCGAGACCGTGTAACTTGGCGACTAATTTCGACTAATTACCGACTAATTTCAACTAATTACCGACTAATTCTACATGCACACAGAACTTCGCTACGTGGTTTCATTCTCGAGATACAGGTGTGGCATAGCTGCACTGACGTCAGTACAGCTGTGCCACAAAAACCCCTTATAACTTTTAAACGCGAGAACGACTAATTCTGTTACTTGGCGACTAATTTCGACTAAATCCTGGCATACTTTTAACCGTGCGGTGACGGAGAAAGAATACCAATCGCTGCCCCTCTCTCCGTCCGGTGGGTGTCGTAAGAAGCGACTAACGGACTCTTTCGAGCGATGATCTGCTATACTGGTGGTAGGGCTTGACCCGTCTGGTTGGTGACCACCGTACGCATGATGTAAAACCCGTCAAGTGACTGCTTGTCGGTCGCGTTTCGGAATCAGCCAGCGTATAACCAGAGCTCGAGTGGATGATGCTGCGATGTATTTGGTCTGTGGAGGCTTACGTCAAACCAGTGCCAGGAAGACTTCGTTAACCTGCCGACCAGGGAGACCCGTAGAAACGGTTATCCCGCTGGCCGCCCGTGGCACAGTACAGGGGCCCAAGCGAGCCTAACCAGCTCGTGAGGCTTCCTCACCATGCCACGCATAATCTCGGGGTGGTCCGTCGTGCCGGTTGGTGACCGGAAGGTGGGGTCCCGGCGGCCATTCCCGGAGGGGTTCGGGGGCCCTTCCGTTCAGCAGGTTAATAATACTCATCTGTGGGCAAATTCCTGGGGAAACAGGCCACCACACTTTGACCATTCGCATCGCGGCATCATTTTCTCGATTCACGCCTCTCTCTTTCCACTCCTAAAATGACAGCGCCTAACAAAAAAATTGGTACTACAGCGGTGCACACCCCCACTACAACCTTACCGTTTGAGGTGGAGTTCGCTAACATCCGCGGACTCCATGCAAACCTCAATGCCGTCCACCACCATTTTGAGACGGCACGGCCAGCAATGTTGTTCCTGACGGAGACGCAAATGATCCGCCCAGCTGACACCACCTACCTGAACTATCCCGGCTTTGTGCTTGAAAAATCCTTCAAAGGCTAAGCCGGAGTTTGCTTATTCGTTCGGGCTGATGTCTGCTGTCGCCGTCTGCGCTGTCTAGAGGACCCTTCCTTCTCCCTCCTAGTGGTACACGTCGACTTAGGCTCTCATTGCCGTGTTTACGTCTGCGTCTACCGATCCCATAACGGCGACATGGAGACAACTCGACTAATTGAACATCTTAGTCGGGTAGCAGATGATGCGCAGGAGCGGTTTCCATCGGCGGAATTGGTGTTTTTGGGGGACTTCAACGCCCACCATGAGTTGTGGTTAGGTTCCTCCAAAACAGACCATGCTGGTAGAACTGCCTACGCATTCGCTCTCACGCATGACCTGACGCAACTGGTGAACCAGCCCACCAGGACCCCAGATATAGTTGGCCATGCGCCCTCCTTACTCGACCTTCTGCTGACGAGTCGCCCAGCTGGATACCGGGTGAAGAATCGAGCTCCTTTGGGTTCCTCGGATCACTGCTTGATATCCAGCACAGTGCCCTTGGCATCGCGCCCGCCAACAGCGGTTTCGAAACGCCAGATTTGGCACTACGCGTCGGCAGACTGGGACGGTATGCGGTAGTATTTTGCATCCGTCCCTTGGAGGCAGCGCTGCTTTAGTGGGAAGGACCCGACCGCTAGCGCCACTGCCGTTGCTGATGAGATAGTATTAGGAATGGAATACTCTAATCCACACTCCTATGTCATCAGCAAAGGCAGACGCAACCGCTGGTTCAATCGCGAGTGTGCCAGCGCTGTTGAGAGCAAACAGACGGCATACCGCACTTGGATCAGAGGTAAAGCTCATGGGGATCCCGAAACTCGCTTGCTAAAAGCAGCCTATAATAATGCCACCAAGTCGTGTAAGACGGCCTACATTAGAGCGGATGCCCAGCGCGTTGCACGAGTAGGCCAAGAACTCCTGACGCATCCTACGGGCAGCCGTAGCTACTGGCGTCTGGCCAAAGCCGTGCAATCCAACTTCTGCCAACCCTTGCTGCCACCACTGAGATGTCCTGACGGAACTTTAGCTCACAAGGCGCGGGAAAAGGTTGATCTCCTGGCCAAACTCTTTGCGGCTAACTCCCGGATCGATGACTGTAATGCACAGCCACCCTCGATTCCTCACTGTGGCCCCACAATGTCTGATATTAAAATCAGGCAGTGTGATGTCCGTGCGGAGCTGCAGTCAATCGATGTCCGGAAAGCTAACGGTCCTGATGGCATCCCAGCAATAGTCCTGAAAATGTGTGCAGCGGAGTTGTCCCCTGTGTTAACGCGTCTGTACCGTATCTCGCTCTCTTCGGGTTGTGTGCCGGAATCTTGGAGAGAAGCTAATGTGCAACCGATCCCTAAAAAAGGAGATCGGTCAGATCCGACTAATTACCGCCCTATAGCCGTAACTTCAGTGTTGTGTAAGATCCTAGAACGAATATTGAACAAATAGCTTATTCGATACCTAGAAGATCACTCCCTAATTCACGATCGTCAATATGGGTTTCGGCCAAAACGGTCAACGGGTGATCTTCTAGCGTACGTCACACATCTCTGGGGTGAGGCTATTGACAAACGTGGCGAGTCACTGGCAGTTAGCCTTGACATAGCCAAGGCTTTTGATCGGGTCTGGCACAAAGCTCTTCTCTCCAAGCTCCCGGCATACGGTTTGCCCGCTCAATTCTGTACCTGGATTGCTAGCTTCCTGCATGAGCGTAGAATCCGTGTCCTTTCGGATGGATGCGCTTCGCGGTTCATCTCAGTGAACGCTGGTGTTCCTCAAGGCTCCGTTCTATCCCCCACGCTGTTCCTTCTGCATATCAATGACATGCTTCCTCTTGGAAACATTCATTGCTATGCAGATGATAGCACAGTGCATGGGGGATATAACGGTCACCCAACGGCTGGGCGGGTAGACACCGAAATGAAGCGAGCAAATCTTGTCATTGAGCTCGACCGGGTGTTGGACCTCATTTCTAAATGGGGCTCCGATAATCTGGTGGAGTTCAATGCCAAGAAAACACAGGTGTGCGTGTTCACAGCGAAAAAGTCGCCATTCCTTCCCCTTCCCTCTCTTCAGGGTGGTTTTACTACGCCATATCGAATGCCAATATATCGAATGCCACCGGTACATCTTTAGGCCTGCAGAGCAGTATTAACATGCTCGGTATGGATATCCGCTGCGATCTGAACCAAAAGGACTACATCGAAACCGTGATTAATAATGCCTCACGTAAACTCGGTGTCGTGAACAAGGTGCGGCGATTCTTCACGCCTGATCAGTTGTGTCTATTATACAAGACACAGGTGCGGTCTTGCGTGGAGTATTGCTCTTACCTTTGGGACGGCTCCGCAAAGTACCTTCTCGATGCCTTGGACAGATTGCAGCGCCGCGCTGTGCGCATTATCGGCAATGCGGAGGTCACTAAAACTCTCGAGCCTTTGCAATTGCGTATAGATATTGCGTCACTCAGCGTCTTTTACCGTTTATACCATGGCGAGTGCTCTGAAGAACTCTTTGACCTCATCCCTCCTTCTCCCTTCCTCCATAGGAGTACGCGTGCTGCTCTCCGGAGTCACCAATTTACAGTCTCTAATATTCCATCACGCACAAAGAAATTTGGTGACTCGTTTCTTTGCCGCACTTTCAAAAGATGGAATAGTCTACCAGCACACGTATTCCCTCCTACCTATGACACAGGGTCCTTCAAACGAGGCGTGAAGAAGCACTTTGTGGGCCGGCAGAGTGAGGGTGACTGATGCTACGTCTCTTACGCTGCACCAGTTGTCCTGGCGCCTGGACTTTATTTCCACTTAACATCAGGTGGAGTGGGGTCATTTGCCGGGATTAGTATTAAAAAAAAGTCAAAAAGTCTGTTTTCTACTATGGCACAGCTGTGCTGACGCACACGAATAGAACTTTGAGGACGGAGGATAAAATTTTAAGGCTGATAAAGATTTAATGCTAATGATGCAATAAACCATAATTTTCGTTCAAATTGTTAATACGTAAAATGGTATACAAAAATAAATTAAGAAATTATTTATTAATGTTTTCTTTCAGGCAACTTCTACCCAGTCACGTCTAAGATCTACATCGAAGATTTGAAGAGGAACATTCGCTTCGCCGTCTTAAACGACAGGGCACAAGGTGGTTCCTCATTGAAAGACGGCGAAATAAACATGTTGCTACACAGACGAATTTTAACCGACGACAATGGAATCCAATCGTATCTCAACGAAACAGACCGCGGGAAAGGAACAATCATAAGAGGGCAACACTACATTTACATCTCTCAAGCGGACCATAAACCTTATAGACTTTTCGAGAAGAAATTGGCAAAAGAAATAGAGTTGAAACCACAGATACTAACTTCGCCCGCTTGGGGTTACGGTGTTCGAGGTAAACCAGTATGGGCGTCACATAGAAACGAGTACAGTGCTTTAAAATCCAAATTACCACTAGGTGTTCATATTTTGACGTTAGAAAAATGGAACGACGGCACAATTTTGTTGAGGTTAGAAAACTTTTTGGAGAAAGCTGACTGTGTCAAATCAGGCGTTAAACGTGTTCATTTGAACAATATGTTTGCATTTATGACTATAACTAATGTGAAGGAGACTACTTTAGCTGGAAATATGTGGTTGAACGAATGGATGGCTTTGTCTTGGAGTAATAATAAGTTTTTAAAGAGTTTCAATGAAGCGTATTGCACAGGGCAATTCAAGTTCGCAGAGGATGAAGGGAGATTATTGCAAGAGGTTAATGTTAAGGACGCGGTGGAACTGAGGCCGCAGCAAATAAGGACGTTTGTTATATGGTATCGGTATGTTTGATAGAGTAGAATAGAAATAGTGTTGCAGAGCCATCGGTGGGAACACCCTAAAACTCCGAAAAACTGAATTCCAAATTATAATATTCAAGGTCAAAAATCAAAACATGATAGTATAATCAAAACAAACAAAATGAATGCATTTATCATACATGCAAGGGTGCAAGCAAGGATGGACAAATTGCTGGTTGTTGCCACTACAAAAAAAGAATTGCAATATTAAGCAGCAATGAATTTTCAGAAATATGATAATCGAAATACCGTTTTTCGGACTAATAACATTTCGGATTTTTGTTTGTTCGGACTTACGAAAATTGACGGAATCTTGACGTTCGTGATTTTAAATAATTGCTAATTTTAATTTTTCAGAAATATGAAATTCGGAAAATTCGTGGTTATGAGTTTGGGAATTAAGTTTTTCGTAATTGTGTAGTGTACCCGGTTGATTGACTATCGATAATTGACTAAACTGTTCAGCCCCCCCCCCCCCCCCCCTAGAAGAGTGTTCTGTCGCTCGCCCCCTGTCTATTCGTAATACGTCGTACACTGCTGCGTACTGTGACAATTGCTAGTGAAAATACAGCAGCGCGTGTGCATTGTACGACTAATTACAAATATGCAAATGGTGAACGTTTGCCATTTGTCTAGGGGAGAAATGGCGGGGGCAGGATATCGATATATAAGGTGACTGCTAGATACTGCAAGAAACTTCAAAGGCTGGTCAAGTCAAGTGTTTTAAACATCACAAAAATGGAATTCGTGTTTTTTCGTAGGTACTTATCGCCCAGCTGACGCAGACGGGTCAACAGACAGCCGTATGGTTAAAAGTAAATTAGATACTCAAAGACTATCCAATTAAAATTCACAAAATGAATTATTTCATTAAAAATATAAAAAAAACACGAATTCCTTTATTGTCATTTTTGTCATGTATATAACACTTGACCTGACCAGCCTTTGAAGTTTCTTGCGGTTTCTAGCAGTCACATTATATTGCAGTTACTATTGGATGTGCGTTAGGTAGAGTCTGGCCAACGAAAGCTGAATCAGGAAAAACGCGGCAATTTCAAAAAACATGACAGGGTAACACAGGGTCACACACACAGCTGCAATTTTCTCAGATAAAATTTCAATTTGACATACGACATGACACGTCAGATAGACACACATAGATACAAAGTGTTGCTAATCAAATAACTACGAGGGGCGTTCAAAATATTCTCGGTATGTGGATAAAAACAAAGAAGTACGAAAAGTTTGATATTTTTATTTTTCAATATACTCCCCCCCTATGTTCATACACTTATAAGATCGATCAATTATTTTTTAATTTGACATACGACATGACACGTCAGATAGACACACATAGATACAAAGTGTTGCTAATCAAATAACTACGAGGGGCGTTCAAAATATTCTCGGTATGTGGATAAAAACAAAGAAGTACGAAAAGTTTGATATTTTTATTTTTCAATATACTCCCCCCCTATGTTCATACACTTATAAGATCGATCAATTATTTTTTTTAATCCCTCATAAAAATATTTTTTATCTTTGGTGTAAAAATGCTCCTCCACGGCCGTCTCAACGCTTCATCGTCAGAAAATTTATTTCCACGCAGATCCTTTTTAAGATTGGGGAACAAAAAGAAGTCGCTTGGGGCTAAGTCCGGACTATAGGGTGGATGAGTAAAAGTTTCAAACCCACATTCAACAATAGCTGCCTTGGCAATATGAGCAGTATGGACAGGGGCGTTGTCATGCAGAAGCAGAACACCTTTGATTAACTTTCCTCGCCTCTTTTCTTTGATCGCATCTCTTAATTGACGTATAACGTTAGCGTAGTACTGCCCTGTGATATTTACACCTTTTTCTTTATAATCGATAAGCAAAACTCCTTCACAATCCCAAAATATTGTGGCCATGACCTTGCCAGCTGACGGGATTACCTTGAACTTCTTGGGATGAGCTGAACCCTTAATGTGCCACTGCATGGACTCCTGTTTGCTCTCTGGGTCATAATGATGAACCCAGGTTTCATCTCCAGTAACTATTTTTTGCAGCACCTCATCGGGATTTTCACCACACAGGTCGATAAAATCTGAACAGCAAGCCACACGCATATCCTTTTGAAGAAGCGTCAGCATTCGCGGAACCCATCTTGCACTTACTTTTGACATATTAAGATGGTCATGTATAATGTCATGTACGGTACCAATAGAGAGATTGGTTACTTGAGCTATAGATTTTACCTTCACTCGGCCGTCTTCCAATATAAGTTTTTCCACTTTATCAATATTTTCTTGTGAGGTAGCCACTACAGGCCGGCCAGGTCTAGGGTCATCTTCAATACTCTCCCTTCCACGCTTAAATTCGCTTGACCATTTTTGAATAGTAGATAAAGAAGGAGCAGACTCACGGTAAACACAATCCATTTCCTCTTTTATGGTTTTTTGATTTTTACCCTGTTTTGTCAAGAATTTTATGACGGATCGGTGCTCTAATTTCGTTAAAATTGTTAATTCGCTCATGGTGTTCATGTTTGTTCGGCAATTGCAGAAAAACAAAAGAACATCTCGGTTCCAATTTTACTTTTTTTTAATGTCAATGGATGAATCTTAGCGGCCAGTAACAAATATATATATAAAAGAGGTTGTAACGTATCAATACCGAGAATATTTTGAACGCCCCTCGTACAAGGTTGAGCTTTCGTTGGCCAGACTTTAATAGCATTGTCGTGTTCCGACAGTTTAGAGATAAGATAGCCAGTTCCTCGATGGTTGAGAATTTCGGTTGAAGCGCGCTTCCACCTTTGACCTTATCGCCACTTACCATCAGGTGAGATTAAGGCCAAGCGCTTACCCGTTCTGAATAAATAAATATATGTATGTATCTGGAATCAATTTTTTTCTTCTTTCTTTATGGTTATAATTTTGCCGCGTTTTTCCTGTTAAGTTTTCGTTGGCCAGACTCTACCTATCTATTGAACTGTCGATAAGCAACTAATAATAGAATGGAATGGAAATAATTTACTGATCGTACTGTGTTCATTTTCTATAGAAGTGTGAAATGAATGAAGAATAATGACATTCTTTTCTAAAAACGGGGCAAATCGGGAAAGACTTCTTGGCGGGAAAGTGAAGCGTCATGTCTGCAGTTTTGTTTTATTTTCTAAGGGTGCGTCCACATCTGGCGAATGCGCGGCGAATGCGCGGCGAATGCGCCGCTTGCGCGCCGCGCGCGCGCTGCACGCGTGCTGTTGCTCCCGTTGTTTGGCGCGCAACTCATGAAATGCTTGTATAGTGCGCGCGTGCTGCGCGCGATCTGCGCGCGTCTAGTTCGCGTGCTTACCGTTCCGTTTGCTTTCATACTGGAGCCTCAGTTAAATTAAGATTTATGAGATGGCCACCCAGTAGTCCAGCGAAAGGTCAATAGAGGTTATACCTACTAGGCTTCAACTTAAAGTACTGAGTTTGGCCTCCAGTATTCCCTATTATCTTCGTGGGCGCGCGGCACTTGCGCCGCTCGCGTGCCGCGCGCGCGGCGCGTGGAATGCGCGCGGTCGGCGCGCGGGCGGCGCGGGAGCGTGGCGCGAGCTTAAAATGCACGCGCGCGGCTCGCAAGCGGCACATTCGCCGCTCATTCGCCAGATGTGGACGCACCCTTACATTTGTGTTTTTTCGAATATTAATGTGAAATAATAGTGGATTATTAACCGTTAAGTGTTTGTGAACGTGCATGAGTGTTGGCAAATGAAACAAAACAGTGCAACATCACTTTTCAAATTCTCTCAAGTAGTCCGCGTGAGACCTCAGTAAAGTCACACATCTTTACTGAGGACTCAAGGGGTTTGGGGAACATCATTTATCATTCATCTTAATCACCACTCATTATCATCAAGGGAAAAAAACAAATAAAAAACTAATGACTAGGCAGTATGGCTCAGACCTTAGCCTGTTCCTTCATGGAACAAATATTTAAAAAAAAATCGGGAAAGTAGATGGCGTTAGTGTCTGCGCGGTCAATGCAACTGTCAAAATAGGGTTGCAAACTTTCATAATTATTATTTACCAAAAAATTATTATTTAAAAAAGGCAATCAGCTATCAATGCAAAGTTTTTTCTGAAAAGGTTTTACTTCAGAATAGGCTAATAAATATTTTGTTTACCCTGATTGAAAACCAAAGACGTGTCTCCTTCTTTTACATATTATTTAAAAATGCTTAACTGTAACTTTTAGAACAAATGAAAACTAATACAGAATTTGTTAGATCGTAGTGTATCGTATCGATCGTAGTTGTAAGATTAAAAAGTATGTGTGACATCTTTAAGTATTTTACATTTGTTTTCAATTTTATCAACGTTTATACTTTTTTTAAATACAATTTTTGTATGATTGTAGCTTTTTGTTGAATCTCCAATTATTAAGTTTGATTGTTGTAAAGATATTTAATCAATGTACCTATTATAAAGTTAAATAAACAGCGATGATAAATAACGCCTTTTATTAATTAAAAACCAGACCTTTAAATGCTGTAAAATCAAAATGTTTTGGTAGGTATAATTTATTAGGTATTCAAATAAAATGTAAGTACGCATAAGTAGAAATAATATTATTTATTATGTATAATTAATAAAATAACTAAACACATTAGAAATACACACTTTTCTGAAAATGATTAAAACCCCAATATATTTGAGGTCACGTAAATCCAACCAAAAAAGTTTGTACTTGTCTTATAAAAATTAATCCTAATCATAATAGAAAGAGTAGTTACATCTGAAATCACTTAATATCAACTAAAACAATAGCTTTCTTAACTGAATTCACTTGATTAATTCATCATTACAACAAGGTTTTAATTTGTTATTTAATTGATATGACTTATACATTTCGATGATTCTCTCATTTAAACCATCTTACAAGCTATTAAGAAAACAAGATAAAATTTTGATGTTTAAACATCTGGTTGTTTATTTAGGAAAGGGAAAGAAACTACCCATCAATAATAAGCAACTTTAAAAATGGCACCAAAAAAGAAATCTAACAAAACCGCTATTACACACAAAATAGTGGAAAAATTTACAAGGGAACCGTAGTAGTGAAACTAAAAAGTATATGTGATGCATTGTATAAGAGGGTTTAAGCATTCCGGTTTCCCATACAAACTACCAAGTTGAAATTTTTTTAAACCAGTAAGCCAATGGGCGATTTTCTGACAGCCCAAATTAAAAAGTAAAAATTAGTTCAAAAACACCCGATAGATGTCGTTTTATAAAAGCCGTACCTACCTAAGGGCTGTAATAAATTCTACACTTTTACTTGTCTACCAAAAGAATAAAAAAATAGTAAGTCCTTACCTATTTATATTCAGGACATCCAGAACCTATTTCTATTTTGGAATAGAATAAATATTACGCAGCCATACACGTGCTCTTCATGAACCCGCCTTTTACCATGCGCCATACTAATCTATGCTAAGCGCCATCTATGAAGTCATTTACGAACCAATTTCTTTTTTTTTTTTTGATCTCGGAAAATCGCCCATTGTAATAAAACTTTGCATGCTGAAGTAAAATATGAGGATCAAAATGGTTTATCGAAAACATAAAAAAAACGTTTATTTAACTGAGTTATTGCGATTTAAACCATTTAAATCGCAATAACTCAGCTAAATAAACGATATTTAAAAATATTTTCATCAAACTATTTAGATCCCTGTGTGTTTTACTTTAGCATGCAAAGTTTTATCAAAATTTGCTTATTAGTTTTTAAAAATGTTGACTCGGAAGTTTGTATGGAAAATCGAAATGCGTAAACCCTCTTAACTACTTTCGGATGGTAGTAGCGCTTACCAAACAACTAACCTCCCTAGACAATTGGCAACTGTTCCATGTCGATTCTATTGTGCCAGACGCTAACGTTAAGCAAAAATTGCTATACAAGTGTACACCATTCGTGTACTGGCAGATACTTGGCGAATGCTCGCTCCATTGGACTGCTACCACAGAATAATTATATACGATAGACCGAATGATTTGTTTTTAAGTTAGTTGTCTGACTTCTGACTTAGTTTTGTGGTACGGCAGTTAAAGTATTAAAACTGCTGACTTAAAGTTCGCTAAATGACGTATGAGACGTATCGTTGACATCAGTAACTGATTAACTGTTAATACCACACATTCATAATTCTATACTACAAGCATTATGCCACATGTGAAGACCCATTGTATAGAACAAAACTATCCGTCGGTTAAATTCGATTATTAAAATGCCATTTTACAACTCATCTAACAAGTAAACCTACTACAATTCGTATTCAACAACAAAAGTTCTTATCTCTTTAGCATCCAAATTAATTACATTGCCGTTATCACTCATCTTTACGCGATCTTCCGCTTTTACTGCTTCACCGAAACTACCAAAATCCTTGTTAAAGTCATCGACAAAATCTTCACGAGTGTTCCAAACCCATTTTTCACCATCAAGCAAATATTCATCAGCAGACAATATAGTTTCCTTAACAGATTTGATTTTAACATCCTTCATTGTATTGGTTATATCAACTTTTTTGTTAGACTTCGCAGATTTATCCAAATAGTTTTCGAATCTTAACAGGAGGCTGTCCACACCCCAAGGTTCTAAACTTAGTAAATGTACACCTTCATCTAAATCGGCTTTGAGCCAACTCTTCTCTGTAGTCAAAGCCAACCATTGCTCAACGCTAATATCGCTCGCATCGGTGACAAAAACCTCCGGTTTATTCCTCATCTCTAAAACATCTTTAAACGTCACATCACCAGAATCGAAGAATACTCTATGGCTGCCGCTGACGACTAAACCTTTGCCCGCTTGAGTTTCGTTCAACGCTTCGCCCACACCGAAAGCGTCATCATGCAACAGTCTTCTGTGTAGCATTACTTCTATTTGCCCTTCTTCTAACGAAGCCCCACCTTCTGGCCGATCGGGTAGAACTCTTAACGAGAATTTCTCGTTACCATCTTTGACATACGCAAAATCAACAAGAGGATAATAATTGCCAGCAACAGGCTCCTCCAAAGTCACATTCCATTGAGGACGTTCATTCAATTTCCTCTTCAAAAGAGTTCTGCCATTCGAGTCAGTATAAAACTCACCGTTACTTATAATATTAGATTCGTATTTAAATATATACTCTTTACCGACGCCATCTTCATCCGTAATCGGTCCAATCACCCAATTGAGTTCGCCGTAATGTTGCTTCACGTTTTTGTACATTTTAAACGCAAAGTCTGCGTTGCCTTCCATTTTGAATCTTGTTTCCTCAAAAATGTCTCCGTCAACCGATTTAGAGTCAACAACTTTTAATGGCGTAGCCGAGCTTGCGTCTGGGCGGAAGATGTAAGCTCCGGATGATCTGTTTTGGTAGATCATGTTGTTACCTAAATAACCAGGGTAGTACGCCGCACTACCCTTCAATGTGAATGTCTTGTCGTTGTAAAGAACGGTTTTAAGTGTACCTGTAGTTGGTTCTACGCCTGAAGATACGCCCTGTAAACAATAATTTTGTAATTAGTCGACTGTCCTATTGCTGTATAAAGACTTTGGTCATAGAAACAAAGTCATTGTAAGAGTTGATTGGTTAACAGGGTATTCTCTGAAAACCCGAATCCCTGCCATATTTGAGAATTGAACTCAGGGCCTCAGGATTTTCGGTCAAGCGCACTTAGTAAGTAAAAATTATATTCATACATACAAAAAATCACGACTATTATCCCCGGAGGGTAAGTCAGAGATTAGGCAATGAGGATTGCAAGAGCAGTCCTCTAGTATAGTCCACTTTACACGAAATAGCGACTGCACATGTGCTCAGCGTGGCAGGTGGTGCTGGATGTATGTACAATCATTAGTCCGTTAGTCGTCTTTTACGACACCCAAGGGAAGAGAGGGGTGGCAGTATTCTTTCACCACTTCGCGATACCGTCAAGTTAAAATTACTTTATTTAAATAAACTTAATAATTGATAAAGCACTTCTCCTTGCTATCTGGGAAACTCATATTCATGTTAGACACAAAAATTAGGATACGAATAATAGTGGACCTAAGTAAAAGACTTGGGGTAAGCTATTTAAAAACATTACAATGTTTTACAGAAGGTTTATCGAGTAATTTTCTATGAATAAAACCTTAACTGTGTATTCTAAAATAATGTTTAAAAATATATAGTAGTTAGTTGATTGAATACTAGAGGGCAGAATTTGTTCCAGTCTAGCATAATCGCCATGACCACTGTATCAAACGCTTTACACCGTGACATAATATCTGTGGTGTTAAGTAGGTATAGGCCTTCGATCAACAATACCAACTAGATAACGCGTCACGCACAAAATCAAAGCTAAATTCTGTCCACGTGAATAAATACTTTTTCAAAGCAATAAATTACTTAAAAATGAAAAGACGTCAATAACATTTAGTGGTAAAATCAACATTAAGGGGCAACAAATCAAGTACTTTTTCCTGTTATTGCCTTGCGAGAAAATAAAAGCTCACTTCTCAAGTGCGCTCTTATTTACCGAGACACATTTAGTTGTATTGTTGATCGAAGGTATAGGCTAACTTGTTGCTGGGGGACAAAGGTTGTATGTGTAAAAGAAAATTATAGGAGAACCGGCACTTTCCATAGAGAAAATGCTAAACTTGTATACAATAGAAATTGGTAATAAAGTAAAGCTAATAGTATTTACTACCTAAACCAAGTTTTGTCTTATTGTTATCCAATCGCGGATGAGAGTTATTTAATTATTCATATTTTTTTAATATGAAAACACTGAAGCTCGTATTCTAAAATCAAACTCAAAATCAAATCCATGCTTGAATATAGTTAGAAAGGAATGGCGATATATGCGATGAATAGTACCATCCTTTTCTAACTCTACTCAAGCAGAGATTTGAGTACGAGTTTGGTTTTAGAATACGAGCCGGAGTCTTCAAAAGGCAGACATTTTACTTTAAAAATGTCTAAGGTTACTGCCTAAACCGTAATTCTTTTTTACAAAGAATCACGACTATTATCGCCACAGCGTTAGCCATAGACTAGGCAATGAGGACCGCAGAAGTATTCCATGTTTCACCTAAACTAAAGATAAAAAATAACAAATATACAGGGTTATTGGAAATACGTAGCGATCCCTTTAAGGGGTGAGAGTGGAGATCAATAGCTATCAAATTGCCCTCGGTTAGATGGGGCAAAAATGTAACGATTTCGAAAAAAATATTTAAAATATTAAGAAAAGTGGGTCAGGCTACATCAAAGTGGATTAAAAATGAAATTTACGTATTTAATGGTTGTTTTTGTGTGTTTTTAGTTTGCTAACACTCTAATTTTAAAAAGAAAAAATATTTTTATTCTAATTCTGTACATTTTTGCCCCATCTACTCTAGGGCAATTTGATAGCTAATGATCTCTACTATCACCCCATAAAGGGATCGCTACGTATTTCCAATAACCCTGTATATATAGCTGATAAAGATTACGAGCTCTCACCTCATCACCGAATTCTCGATCGTACGGATATCTCTGCACCACCATTGGATCGTCACTCATCATTGCATCACCTCTGTACTTCTTAAAGGATAACGTGTTATGTGCTCTGTCTTCTATCACTACATCATCAATCTCATGACGACCGGTGATGACGGGATTCGAGTTCTTAGATTTATCGTAGTACTCTTTAATAGGGTCGTATTCTTCGGATTTCTCTGTGTATTTGAAGTCTCTCTTGGATTTCGACGGAACTTTTTTGAGGTAGAATGTCTTATAACCTAGAGCTGGTAGTTTCGCTAGGAATACGGCTTCGTGAGTCGCCTGAGAATTTCTGGATGGTATACGTTGGATGGCCTCGTTGATTGGGGCGGTTTGGACGCTTTGCCATTTACCTGTGCATAAATTAAAGAAAATTTCACACGCCTGCGAAACAACCTATAAAAAACTGACAAAGGAGAATGACCAAACCAGCCTATTCGATATTTATTGCGTCTTAATCATTCACATATCAAAAGTATTCTCTTAAGTTATAATGATTGCTGTTAAAATAGGTTTTCTATAGAACGCCGCGTTAAGAGTCAAGTGATAAATAAATGCTGAACTGAACTGATAGTCATACAATAAAAGTTGTCATAACCTTAAAATACCTAAAAAGTCTTAAGCTAAAAATGAAGATAGCTTCAAACCCCCGCATGATATTGTAATGTAATTTTTTCTTCATAATTCAGAGCATTGCTGCTATTGATTACTATTTATTTCATTAAAGCGCTGTGTTACGCTAGCTAGCTAGAAAACTAGCCTAACTCCCATAGTAAAAAGGTCATTCTCCTTTTTCCAATCGATATTGATCTTTATGACGACCTCCGTGGTCGAGTAGATAACGCGCAGGGTCTGGCGTAGCGCCATCTCTGAGGTCCCGACTTCAAATCCAGGTCGGGTCAATTTAGAGAAAACTTTTTCTAAATTGATTTCGGGTCTGGGTGTTTTTCTATGTTTATGCATATTTATCTGTTATCTAGTTTAACCATATTAACGTGTTTCAAAAGAAGCTAGATATAATTGGTGTGATCGTAAATAAATTTATTTATTTATTATTTTATACCCTACTCTAGTGACATAGTTAAAAATGTATTGAAGAATTTGACATTTTGTGGTAGGTTAAAGTATGTACCTACTTAAATTGCTTTACGCGTTTCGGAAAGCATAGTAAACCATACATATAATCACGACTATTATCCCCGAAGGGTTAGTCAGAGACTAGGCAATGAGGACAGCAAAAGCAGTCCTCTGCCATAGTCCATTTTTTACCAAATAGCGAAGGACTGCACATGTACTAAGCGTGACAGGTGGTGAGCCCATCGCCGCTCCATGCTGTTGAATGTATGCAGTCTTTAGTCCGTTAGTCGCCTTTTACGACACCCAAGGGAAGAGAGGGTGTGGTAGTATTTATTCACCGCTAGGCGACACGGTTCCACATTAAACCAACCACATCAAAATCTATTTAGCAAAAGACGCGTACCAAAAAGTTGCGGTGTAAAGGCCTTTGTGTGAGTATGCGATGTTCTATTTTTTCTCAGAGACTAGGCAATGAGGACCGCAGAAGCAGTGCACTGCCACATTCCAAGGCACACTAAGCAACTGCACATATGCTCAGCATTATAGGCCCATCGCCGCTTTGTGCTGTTGGACGTATGAGGGAATGGAATGTTAGGTGCAAGACGGAAGTAACAGGAACAATACTAAATGAAACACACAACCTCCAACATGACTGTGCAGTCTTCACTCCGCTATTCGCTTTAAACGACAGCCAAAATATGGGTTGTAAGTATTCTTTAAATAATGAACCTCCATATGTATAGTCACGAGTACCAATATGTAAACACTTCGACTCTTATTCCATTGTATTAAGAGGTACAATTGTTTACATATTTTTGCTCTTGACTGTACATACATAGATTTAGGACTATTATCCCCGGAGGGTTAGTCAGAGGCAAGGCAATGAGGACCGCAAAATCAGTACTCTACCATAGACTACGTTTCACCAAATTACAACTTCACAAGTGCTCAGCGTGATAGGTGGTGAGCACATCGCCGCTCTATGCTGTTGCATGTGTGTGCAGTCTTTAGTCGCCTTATACGACACCCAAGGGAAGAGAGGGGTTGGTGGTATTCTTTCAGTTAGCCGCTACACACACAACTCAGCTCAGTCGATAATGAGCCATGAAAGTGAAATATCTCACCACTGGCATCTTTCCACTCGTACTTGTCTCCTTTAGTAGGTATAGCTACTGGTGAGGTAACGGGCCACGCCAATGGGTTGTACACTGTCACCTGCAAATAATACCATATCATCTAAATACATCATCTAAGGATAAACAAGTAAACAAGCTAATTTACTGTTAACAGGTTATTTGGGCGAATTTAAAAAACCGTATACACTAAAAAAAACGCATGTAGATTAACGTATAACCACTAACGAACGATACTAGTGTTATTATTTAAACTTTGCTAACATGAAATAAGCATTGTGCAAGTCAAGGTTGGTCTGCAATTAACTATCACTATTAGAACTGCGACGAGCTCGGTGGCACAGCGGCTAAGTCGTTATGTACGCAATCTTGCCAATTAAGCAACTTTCGCAGAGCCAGGTCACTGAATGTGTAACCTAATTTTAAAAAAACATCTCGAGCTCACCCGTCTTTCTAAAGGCACGTAAAGACATTAATTGGTCCCGGTTGTTGTTGTAAGATGACAGTCGTTAAAACCCACCAACCCGCATAGGGCCAGCGTGGTGGGTTATGGCCCAATCTCCTTATGTGCTGTTGTCTATGTGGAAAAGCACAGTGGAACGAAAAGAAGATAGTGATGATGTAAAAAAAACTATTTATTATACCAATTAGGAATGTGACAAGTATTTTGTAATTTTTATAATACATATGATATTATTTATATATTTTATTTGCACTTACGATCAAACTTATATCTTATTTGTATGCACTTACAATCAAGTTTCCCTCAGCATTCTCCGAAGTGTGACAGCTGGATTCGTTGTATTGACATCGGTCGAACTGGAACTGAATCTGACTGTCTTTGCCGTGTATTATATTGCTGCGAGGAAAGCAAAAATATTTGAGACTTGGTAAATGTTGCCATAGAAAATGTATTTACTGGCTGATCTACAACGTTAGTCGGAAAGGGGTTACTAAGCCGCGCACAACTGAAAGTGCTACTATCAACTGTTATATTGCAAATATAAACTTTGCGAAAAACATTCATATTTTATGCATATTCATATTTTAAAAATGTACAACCCTGAATAGGGGCGGGGCTAACGCCACCTGTTAACCCCGGCAATAAACTCAATGAACTTAAATCTGTCTCTCTCTCAAAACATACATATATACTTTACCTTCCTTTCGGCTTAGTACGCCCTTTCCGACTGACGTTGTATAACATTTGTATTATTAAAAGTCAGTTTGCAAATGTCCGCTTTGTGTTTATCTTCATCTCGTATTTGCAAATTTTATATGGATATTCGCCGTGTAACGTAGCGGCTATAGAATACTACCACCCCTCCCTTGGGTGTCGTAAAGGGCCACTAACGGACTAAATACTGCATACATCCAACAGCAAAGAGCGGCTGACTAACCCTTCGTGGATAACAGTCGTGATTAAATGTATAAGGAGACCCGGCGTTTTATGCTTAAGTTGTATACTATTTTAATTTTTTAATCTATAATTCATTATCTGGCAATATCTATATGTCAATATGTCATCAAAATTACAGTTGTACAGCCGTTAACTGTCAAATTAAACTAGATGTGTCGTTATTATTGACATTTCATTTTTTTTAAAGCAAAAGAAATATGGTTTATGCAGCCACGTTAGTATTTTTAAAGTTACATGTCTGCCTTTTGAAGACTCAGTGTTTCCATATTAAACAAATATTAATAATTAAATAACTCTTATCCGCGATTCGATAAAAATAAGTTAAAACTTGGTTTAGGTAGCAAATAATATTAGCTTTACTTTATGACTAAATTTTATCGTATCCAAGTTTAGCATTTTTTCTATGGAAAGTGCCGGTTCTCCTTTGTATGGTTTCTCCACTTACTTGAGAGCTTTCGTGGTGATGTGTTGATGTGCGTCGTCCAACGCCGCGCCAATCATTCGTATGTAGTCATATGTCACGTGTTGTTTCTCAGTACCGGTTATAGCGTCGTGGTGTTGGAGCACCCCTGAAAATTATAACCATAAAGAAAGAAGAAAAAAATTGGTTCCACATACATAATATACACCCTTAATTTTTATTCGTTTTAATGAAATTAAGGGTGAGGTCGACCTCCTATACAACACTGTCCGGTTAGCTGACGTTAATAGTATGGGAGGTCGAGCTTTTTTTTGTCACTTTTGATGTGCAAAAGGTTTCTTGGGAGTTGTTCAGTTTCATAGGTGGAACTCACCTTTAATTTCATTAAAACGAATAAAAATTAAGGGTTCATATATTTATTTATTCAGAACGGGTTAGCACAAGGCCTTAATCTCACCTAATGGTAAGTGACGATAAGGCCAAAGCTGAAGGCGCACGAATCCGGAATTCTCAACTATTGAGGAAATGGCTATCTTATCTCTAAACGGTCAGATCACAACAATGCTATTAACATTGTTGTTATAGCGCCAGACTTTATATAAGAGGCGGACTTAACAAGCCCTTCCACCAACCAAATAAAGTACACAAAGACAACACCTATTTAACTAATTCTCTTTTTATTTTGTTTGTAATTGTGAGGACAAGGTTTGTATGAAATACATTTTTTTCGTTACAATTCGTCACGAAATACGAGATGTCCACGCGAATGAAGTCGCGGGCGGGCCGCTAGTTTACAATATAATCTAACTCACCCATAGCACTCTTCAATTTATCCAGAACGGACATATTGTCCGTCGGCAGGTCGGCCAGAACAAACAGTTGTTTTGCCATCTGCAAACAAATATCGGATTACGATAATTTGCGATTGACAAAGTTGCTAACATACATACGTAATACATCTGATATCATGAAAAACACTCAGCGTTTCCATACATACGATAAAGGTGTATCATGCCGAATAAGACAAAAGATAGAATGTAAGCATACTTTTATATACATTTTTTTTAAACAAAGCCCAGCAAATGACCCCACTCCACCTGATGTTAAGTGGAAATAAAGTCCAGGCGCGAGGACAACTGGTGCAGCGTAAGAGACGTAGCATCAGTCACCCTCACTCTGCCGGCACACAAAGTGCCTCTTCACGCCTCGTTTGAAGGACCCTATACTAAAAAAAAATTCCTTCTAAAAGCCCCACCTTTTAAGGGGGGTTAGGCAGTCAGCGAAAATTTGGATGTTCCGCGTGGCCTCGCGGGTGTTGCGCGGAGCGGGGTCCGCGGTGATTCGAGGGCCATTCACATTTATTCAAAAATTTAAAAAAAAAATAGTTTTTTGTAAATCTAAATCAGTTAAGAAATCGAAAAGATAAATACCTATGTGTTTATGATCTTATAGGAATTATTATTGTAACACATGGTCGTAATGTGCATTTAGGTACATGAAATTTTTGAGGTAGCTTCAGGATTTTTTTTCAGGTAAGTAGGATTGTAGTAGTACCGGCATTATACAGATATATACAGGTGTTTATTTATACCGGTACTAAGTAACCAAATTCATTAGTGCGAGCGAGGATACAGAGTAGATAAATAAGAGGCGCTTGGATTGGTTGACTGCACTGCATTTCGCGTGGCGAAATGGAAAATACCTGTATTTTCGGTACCGGCTCCAAGCCCTGCCGGTGAGAGAAAGTACCGGGGGACCATCTCTCCCTCCACTCCTAACAATTCCTACTCCTCCCTCAAATATCCTAGTTCTTCCACAAGGCTGGCAACGCATCTGCAGCTCCTCTGGTTTTGCTTTGGTCCATGGGCGGCGGTGATTACTTACCATCAGATGACCCGCCTGCTCGTTTGTCTACTTTTGACATAAAACATATAATATGTCTTTTTTTTATGTGGCTCGTTATAGTGACTAGATCCTGCCTGATGGTAAGCAGCCGATGCAGTCCAAAATAATGAGAGAACTCCCCACCGTGGAATAAGCACGGTAACAAGCGCTCCCATTCATGACGGCCTGCATAAATGCCGTTTCACGCCCCGCTTAAAAGACCCGGGACTGTAGGAGCTGGGAAACACATGCGCCGGCAAAGAATTCCAAAGCCGAATGGTCTTACAGAGGAACGACTTGGCAATTTTTTTGGTACGAGTACTGATAGTCGGTACAGTATGATGGTGGTTCCTAAGACCAGCACGTGTAGTCCGGGAGAGAAAAACGGTGAAAGAATACTATTAGGTGTCGTAAAAGGCGACTAACGGACTAAAGACTGCACATACATCCAACAGCATAGAGCGGCGATGGGCTCACCACCTGTCACGCTGAGCACATGTGCAGTCGCTATTTGGTGAAAACGACTATGGCAGCGGACTGCTTTTGCGGTCCTCATTGCATAGTCTCTGACTAACTCTTCGTGGATAGTGATCGTGATTATACAAGGCGACTGCTAGAAACCGCAAGAAACTTCAAGGGCAGGTCAGGTCAAGTGTTTTATACATATGACAAAAATGACAAAAAAGAAATTCGTGCTTTTTTATTATTAATTAAATAATCGTTATTTCATGGTTTATTCTTTAATTATATTTTTCTTATGTTATTGCTTTAAAATAAATTTTATAGCCTTTGAGTATCAAATTTATTTTAAAGCAATAACATAAGAAAAATATAATGAAAGAATAAACCATGAAATAACGATTATTTACAACGCGCGGGCAGCGGCCGGCCGTTGACCCGCCCGTCTGTTGACCCGTCCGCGTCAGCTGGCCGATAAGTACCTACATTAGTCTGCAATCTTTTTTGTCATGTTTAAAACACTTAAACACTTGACCTGACCAGCCCTTGAAGTTTCTTGCGGTTTCTAGCAGTCACCTTATATGTGTATATGTAAGTTTTGATTGATGATTCCTTACCTGCGTATACCTGTTGGCTTCGGCTTCGATGAACTTTATGGTAGGCCGCGAAGTGAAATAGCCCGTCCAGTAGGAGTGGGGGTCGCTCGCGTACGGGAAGAAGTCGTCCTGCTTCACCGGCAACTTTGGACTGGGCGACAATAAAAACCGATCAAAAAAATAAAGGAGGTCACTAAAATCTGGCCAGTTAATGTACCGAGGTACACTTTATGGAAAAGAAAACAATAAATATAGCCATTTTTAACTTTGCAATTTTAAAAGTGTGATAAGTACCTATTTTTGCAGGCCAGTGTATATCAAAATACATACATACTACAGTCTCTCGGCTATTATCCCAAAAGGTTAGTCAGAGACTAGGCAATGAGGACCGCAAAAGCAGTCCTCTGCCATAGTCCACTTTTCACCTAATAGCGACTGCACATGTGCTCAGCGTGACAGGTGGTGAGCCCATCGCCGCTCTAAGCTGTTGGATGTATGTGCAGTCTTTACTCCGTTAGTCGCCTTTTAACGAGTACCGCAAAAGCGTCATCTACAATAGTAAACTTTTCACCGAATAGCGACTGCACATGTGCTCAGCGTGACAGGTGGTGAGCCCATCGCCGCTCTAAGCTGTTAGATTTATGTGCAGTCTTTACTCCGTTAGTCGCCTTTTAACGAGTACCGCAAAAGCGTCATCTACAATAGTAAACTTTTCACCGAATAGCGACTGCACATGTGCTCAGCGTGACAGGTGGTGAGTCCATCGCCGCTCTAAGCTGTTGGATGTATGTGCAGTCTTTACTCCGTTAGTCGCCTTTTAACGAGTACCGCAAAAGCGTCATCTACAATAGTAAACTTTTCACCGAATAGCGACTGCACATGTGCTCAGCGTGACAGGTGGTGAGCCCATCGCCGCTCTAAGCTGTTGGATGTATGTGCAGTCTTTACTCCGTTAGTCGCCTTTTAACGAGTACCGCAAAAGCGTCATCTACAATAGTAAACTTTTCACCGAATAGCGACTGCACATGTGCTCAGCGTGACAGGTGGTGAGCCCATCGCCGCTCTAAGCTGTTGGCACCCAAGGGTAGAGAGGGGGTGGTAGTATTCTTTCACCGCTACGCGTCACGGTTATCTTAATCATTACATATTATAAATTAATCATTACATATTATAAAGTAAACTCGCCGTATTCCTGTACTGTGGCTCTATTTTTTCCTTCTAAACCACGCAATGGATTTTAACACTGTCTTCACTGGTAGAAAGATCGATAAAAACGACGTTTTTTTATAAAGGGTTGATTTAAGACCCCCCCTCCCCCCCCCCCCCAAAGTAAGTATGGGGTAAAAATGTAATAATAAAATATTTGACATAAAAATATTTTTAAATACAATTTATTGGCTGCTTTTTAAATCCTATATTTCTAGGTGCGTGCGCTCACCCTCGCGGTCAAAGCGACCGACGACGGCGCCCCATCATTGGTGCAAAGGAATAATAGCGGTCATGCGCATGCGCTTTGATAAGACGAGGCGGCCGCGCGTTAGGTGACAATGATTTTAATTTTCTAAGAAAATGTTGAGACAAAAATGTAAAAAAAACTTTTTTTATATATTTGGTTGTACTGCTGTTAGTATCACGTGAAAAATTCGATGGGAGGTCAATAATTAACCATGTATAATTTTGTACAAAATAGATAAAGTGTTTCTAAATTGGCGTGGACGAACGTGGGCGCGGACGGATCGCCAGTAAATAATAAATACCATAAACCACTCACTTAGCATCGTAAACCGCTTTCAAGTAACAGTCCGGGGTGGAATAGAAGATGTTAACATTCAAATCCTCATCGGCGGCCTTTTTGTTACCGTACCTGCAAAATTAACATAATATATACACCCTTAATTTCTATTCGTTTTAATGAAATTAAGGGTTAATTTCACCCATGAAACTGAACAACTTTCCCCAAGAAACCTATGTACAAAAATGACAAAAAAATTTCGACCTCTCATACAAAACTGACCGATCAGCTGACGACAATAGTATGGGAGGTCGAAATTTTTTTGTCATTTTTGCACATAGGTTTCTTGGGGAAAGTTGTTCAGTTTCATGGGTGGAACTCACCCTTAATTTCATTTAAACGAATAAAAATTAAGGGTGTATTATTATATTACACATACAAGCAAGAATGCAGCTTTCTCTGGCACTCCAAATTATAATAAAAAATGAAATATATGCAGTAAGCTCCCTGTCCACATGCTTTTCAAGTATACTTACACTAAATAAATAAATATATAGTCATTCCATAGAATTAGGTAAGGAAAAGACGATTTTATAACGTGCTATGTAACAGGGTATGCATTCATTATTTAAACCTATCCGACGTTTTGGCCGAGTTACCGGATAGGTACAATCACATACTGTCAGTCTTAAAGGTACATTTTTAAACTTTCGCATTTATTAAAACTAAAATGTTTTACGGGACTACTGCAAACTGGTCAGTACTCCTAATATGAATGAGAGCCGAGTGTAAGTTTGTAAATGTGCAAACATTACCATCGCGTTTGAGTTAAGTTTTGACAGATAGATCTTATTGCTAAGTAAATAAAATCGAGAATCAAAACTCTTAACACAAACGCGATAGTAACGTTTGCACATTTACAAACTTACACTTAGCTCTCTGAAGTACCTACGCGAGAGCCGGTGCAACTCGGCCCAAACGTCGGATTTATTACTTTTTCTCTAAAAGGGTTAAAAGTGTTTATCTATTTATTTATTATCTATCTTTCTATCGATATCCTTAATGTCCCGAAGCCTTGAAAAGGTGCATTTGTGACTAGCAGTACCTACCTTCATTAATAAACAAACATAGTGCTTTATATTCCTGCCCTTTCAAACCCCCAACGCCAACGCAAAATGAAGGGTGTTAATATAAGTTATAAAATTAACGTGTCTGCGTGTCATCGTAGCTCCTAAATGAATAGACCGATTATGATGCGTTTTATTTGTTTGAAAGCTGACGTTATCGAGATGGTTCTTAGCAACAATTTATGAAGATCTGTTCAGGCGTTTCAAGGTCATCATCTCTTAAGTACTTTTTTGTCGGGGGTTACATAAAGATTTTTAATTTTATTGATACAAAGGAGATTGACCATTTTTGTATAGACGTTGAACCAAGAGTGCTGTCCAACATTGAATCATGTGCATAATGTTCCTTAGACTTATACTAGTATATAACCCAAAGGTCTTCAGAATCTATCCAAGGAGTACTGAGAAAAAAAATCTGTTGTATGGGTTTTACATTAACGTAAAATAATAACAAACGTCTTATTTATAAAATAAAAAACGGTATGTATTATAAACAATAGATTTTATTGATAGAACAACACTTTGTTAAGGATCTTCGATCAACAATACAACTAGATGTGTCTGGTTGGCGTTAAAAATATGTCTCGGCAAATGAACGCGCACTTGAGAAGTGAGCGTTTATTTTATCGCAAGGCAATAACAGGAAAATGTACTTTATTTGTTGTCCTTTAAGGTTGATTTCACCACTAAATAATATATTTTGTACGTGACGCGTTATCTAGTTGTATTGTTGATCGAAGTTAAGGATAGTCATTCAATCAATCAATCATATAAAGCCATAATAAGTTTTTAGCTACAATATAACCCCGTGGATGTTGTTTTTTTTATTTATTGTTATATCTCTTCATGTAAGGAAAGAACTAAAAGTATTTGGTCCAAAATGGTCAATCTCCTTTAAGTGGAACAAAGTAATACAGACTATGAAACAGCACTCACTCAATAAGCTTATCCAAGTTCTTATACCACATGCCAGCTTCCTGGTAAGTGAAGTCACCCCCCATAGTTACCAACACGTTGTTCGTCAAATAGCTGGTCCGTTGATTGCTGACGTATTTAATGAACTGAGATATCTGTCGGCAAATGCGATTTGTCAGGCTGGCCTCACATGACGTTTACAATCATGACTATAATTGCCAAAGGGTTGTCAGAGACTGGGCAATGAGGACCGCAGATTCTGCGGTCTGAAGCAGTCTACTGAGCATAATACATATAAGGTGACTGCTAGAAACCTTAAGAAACTTCAAGGGCTGGTCGGGTCAAGTATTTTAGACATGACAGTGTGGCGGCGCCACCTACCAGCATGACGCCGCACATAGTTCGACACGAAGCAACACCTTCCCAACCGTGTCAACAGATGGCGCCACAAAAACCAACTGAACGACATCTCCATACTGCGACAGAAAAATAGTATGGGAAGCCTGCATCGCGGTAGCGAAGTTTCACCACCTCCTTCACCATATATATCATCTCACCTCCTGCAACATCATCGTCGCAGCCTTGCAGCGCCTATTCCAATTATGGAAAGCGATGGTAGAAGGATCACGTTGGGGTCACCACTGTAGGTGAGCGAATGGTATGCAGGATCACGTTGGGGTCACCACTGTAGGTGAGCGAATGGTATGCAGGATCACGTTGGGGTCACCACTGTAGGTGAGCGAATGGTATGCAGGATCACGTTGGGGTCACCACTGTAGGTGAGCGAATGGTATGCAGGATCACGTCGGGGTCACCACTGTAGGGAAGCGATAATGGGTAGATTGGAGATGTCGCTGAGTTGGTTTTCGTGGCGCCATCTGTTGACACGGTGGTGTACTATGTTGCTTCGTGTCGAACTATGTGCGGCGTCATGCAGGTAGGTGGCGCCGCCACAACAGAAATGACAAAAAACAAAATTCGTGCTTTTTTATTTTTTACTAGTTGACCCGACAGACGTTGTCCTGTCTTAATTATGAATATTGAATTTTCCATTTGTTCTTTCTTAGCAACCTTCTCCAGACAATAACAAACACAACAAAAGAAGAGTTAGCGAAATCGGTCTAGCCGTTCACGCGTGCTGGCGTGACCAAGGGAAGGATTCATTGTTATATTATAGATTAAAATAATTCATTTTATGAATTTTAATTTGATAGTCTTTGAGTATCTAATTTATTTTAAAGCAATAAACTAGAAAAATAAAATAAAAGAATTAACTATTAAAATAATAACGAGTAAATACATAAGTATTTACAATGCGCGGGCAGCGGCCGGCCGTTGACCCGTCCGCGTCAGCTGGGCGATAAGTACCTACACTACCTACGTTAGTTTGTAATCTTTTTTGTCATGTCTACAACACTTGACCTGACCAGCCCTTGAAGTTTCTTGCAGTTTCTGTTAATCACCTTATATAGTCTCATGCGCTCAGCGTATGTATGGTATGTGCAGACTTTAGTCCGTTAGTCGCCTTTTATGACACCCAAGGGAAAAGAAGGGGCGGTAGTATTCTTCTAGTGATCCGCTGCACACACAGCTCATAAATATAGTGAATAATAAAGTAGGTTTTTAACCGCCTCCGTGGTCTAGTGGCTAAGCCACCGGTTTCAGACCTAGAGGTCCAGGGTTCGATTCCCAGCGGGGGGTACATATTTGTGTGCTCGGTTTGGTTGGTGGTAGGGCTGTTAAGTCCGCCTGGCTAGCTACCACCATCTTATCTAAGTCTGTCGCCATAACAACGATGTTTATAGCATTGTTGTGTTCCGACAGTTTGAGATAAGATAGCCAGTTCCTCAGTGGTTGAGGATTCCGGGTGAAGCGCGCTTCCACCTTCGGCCTTATCGTCACTTACCATCAGGTGAGATGAAGGCCAAGAACTTACCCGTTACCCGTAAAAAAAAAAAAAAAAAAAAGGTACCTACTAATATAGTCCACTTTTAACGAAATAGCGAATGCACATGTGCTCACCGTGACAGGTGGTGAGCCCATCATCGCTTTATGCTGTTGGATGTATGTGCAGTGTTCAGTCCGTTAGTCGCCTTTTACGACACCCGAGGGAAGAGAGGGGGTAGTAGTATTACTTTCTACGCGACACGACTCTCGAGAACTTGACTTTGGTCAACTTTTTAATATGTAAAGTAAGGACAAATTCCAGTATTGATTTATAGATGGCGCTGCAGCGATTGTGTCACTTCTAGATCGCGATGATGAGATTTATGTTGCTGCCGTGGCCAATTATCGTAAAATTGGTCAATATTGAAATGCTCAAAATATTTCATGACATGATCTCGTTCGAACCTAACCAAATCATTATGTGGCCAAGCATTTCATGATATGGCCACGACATTGCCATCATAAAATACTCAGCTGTAGGTATTATCGATTTTTGATATTTCTAACAAACCATAATGTTATTATTTAATAATGTGTTCCTTTTTTTAATGACGTAGACGCTACAGTAGGCTTACTCTTGAAACACAATTGCATTAATCAATTTCCAATCACAAATCTAAAAAATGTCAAATGGCACTTTTGTAAGCGACAATAACATTGGAATTAAATTGCATGGAAATAGATTGAACAAATTATTATCGAGATGGCGTTCCGAAATTATATTTACTTATCCCAATATCGATACATATTAATCGCATTGGAATTGTATTGAGCTTGAGTTTGCGTTCAAGAGTAACCCCCCTGAATGATGTTTAATTTTTCGGAACCTATTAAAACTATCTTTTTTTTCAAATGGCGCGAGGCCAGACTGTAAAAAATTCTGAGGCTAGGTGAAATTTGAATGATTTTCTTAGGAAATTGTTTGCTGGTGGCCACTAATGGCATTTACAGCGTAACCTGATTTATGGGCGGCATGGCATAGCGACAGAAACATGCATACATATAATCTAATGATTATATAATGGTTATATGTGATTAATATCATGACTATTATCCTCCTCCTCCGTCCTCTACCATAGTCCACTTTTCACTAAATAGGGACTACACATGTGCTCAGCGTGACAGGTGGTGAGCCTACGACACCCAAGGGAAGAGGGGGTGGTAGTATTCTTTCACCGCAACGCGAGACGGTTAATTTTTGGGTATAAACTAATGGAAATTGTTTTCGCGTCAATGTGGTATAAAAACCTAGAAAAGTCTAGGAATAGTATATTAATTTAAAAAAAAACATGCATCTAATGTAAAATAGGTACATAGTATGATGGACTTCTTGGCGGGAAAGTGCAGCCGGTATGTCTGCAGTTTTGTTTTGTCAAATTTAATGTGAAATAATGGTGGATTATTAACCGTTGTGTTCGAACGTGCATGAGTGCATATAAAGCAAAACCGTGCAAAATCACTTCGCAAATTCTCTCAAGAAGTCCATGTGAGATGTCAGTAAAGTCCCAAATCTTTACTGAAACTTAAGAGTTTGGGGGAAAACATTTATATAATC
Organism: Scoparia ambigualis; assembly: GCA_963921215.1. Taxonomy (NCBI): domain Eukaryota; kingdom Metazoa; phylum Arthropoda; class Insecta; order Lepidoptera; family Crambidae; genus Scoparia; species Scoparia ambigualis. The sequence goes on from OY992525.1 coordinate 3,606,157, forward strand.
ACTATCTTCTACTTTATGCAAAGAAAATAGTTTCTATTATCTGTTTTACTGACACTACCTTAATGTGCTAAACGCACCAAGCAATGATCAGTGGAAAATTGAAATAACACGTTTTTAGAATTAATTTTTGAAGTAGTAAACAGTAAAATTAAAATCTGCGAAAATTATGAAATATTATTGAGGCTTTATTCTGTGAAATAGAACCGATGGAAACACGATTTGATAAAGTTGGCTCGATAGAATAAATTCACAAAGTTACATATTTTTGTGTCATTTTATATTCTTTTCTAAGTTTTATTCTTAAAATAAGTGAATTGATATTATGAGTCATTTACCAAAATGAAGTTCATAAATAACTTGAGAGATTATAACCGATCGTTTTTTTTTACCAATTTTTAAAAATATAAAACGCGATTATTCGCGCCGCTTCGCTATTATACCCGTCCCTTATCGTCGTACGGTCGAGAGAGCGAGAGAGAAGCGCTCGAAATACCTCCCCTTAAGAAAAGAATATTTACACATGCATTATGCGTAGGATACATTAAACGAGTGCGAAATATTGAAAGTTAACATATTAAGAAAAACTACCATTTTAGTAGTTTTTAAAACAATTATGAAAAAAAACTACCATTTTGGTAGTTTTCAAAGACTCACTTAATCAACTTATCCAGGTTCTTAAACCACATCCCGGCGTCCTGGTAGTTAAAGTCGTCGCCCATTGTCACGAGAATGTTATTGGTGACGTACGCCTCCGACATTTGTTTAGCGCGTGCGAAGAAAGCACCGACCTAGGAAGGGAGAAGTTTATTGTGTTGGTCAACAGATGGCGTTGGTTTGATCGCACTAATTAAAATCTGATTTCAGATTACAATCGGATTAAAAGTAAAACCAATGTTGGCTGTTTTGATAGATGGCGAAAACGTACCTATGCTAGGTCCTAATTGGATGAAGTATGATTCATCATCATCATATCATCATTTCATTACATATTATAAAACCGCGTCTGCTATTAAAAAAAAAGTTTTTTTTTTCCTGCGGCTCCGCTTTATTCTTAAACCACGCAATGGATTTTTATGCGGTTTTCACTAAAAAGAAAAAAGCGATAACTGAGGATGGTTTTTGGTTATAACTTGTAGATATTTTATACAAAATGGCTGAAATGTGACGGTGTTTCTAAGTTAGCGTGGACAAAGGCGCGGGCAGGCCACTAGTGGTTAAATAAATAAATTACTTTTCCACTCTCACACCCATTACTTAGCCTAAGTTAAAACAAAACTTTTAGAAAATAAACTTACATTTATACTAATATCATAAAGAGTCCACTATATCCTTTTACCTCATAAGGACAGTTTCTCAAAAGGACAGATTCTCAAAAGGACAGAATCTCAAAAGGGCAGATTGTCAAAAAACCGAAAATGATACAGGTGAACACACAAATTAATAGTAGGAAATATCTAGCACACTGTTTCCACAGTATAAATTAGTATTTTTCCTAAACTAACCTACCAGCTTGTATAGGTACAAATATGGATAACTGATAGAATACATACCTAAATAGATTTTTTTAATAACTTACATTTACTTAAAGCATGAGCTTTCTTCTATTCATAAATTAAAATGAGGATACATTGCTGTACTGCTAACAAAAATTTAAACCTATAATTTTTTTCTTTGAAAATAATAAAATAATAATAATAATATTTTCTTATCTTTATGTGCTTACGTGTTTTTTTTTTTTTATACTAAGCCCGGCAAATGACCCCACTCCACCTGATGTTAAGTGGAAATGAGGTCCAGGCGCGAGGACAACTGGTGCAGCGTAAGAGACGTAGCATCAGTCATCCTCACTCTGCCGGCCCACAAAGTGCTTCTTCACGCCTCGTTTGAAGGACCCTATGTCATAGGTAGGAGGGAATACGTGTGCTGGTAGACTATTCCATCTTTTGGAAGTGCGGCAAAGAAACGAGTCACCAAATTTCTTTGTGCGAGATGGAATGTTAGAGACTGTAAATTGGTGACTCCGCAGAGCAGCACGCGTACTCCTATGGAGGAAGGGAGAAGGAGGGATGAGGTCAAAGAGTTCTTCAGAGCACTCGCCATGGTATAAACGGTAAAAGACGCTGAGTGACGCAATATCTCTACGCAATTGCAAAGGCTCGAGAGTTTTAGTGACCTCTGCATTGCCGATAATGCGCACAGCGCGGCGCTGCAATCTGTCCAAGGCATCGAGAAGGTACTTTGCGGAGCCGTCCCAAAGGTGAGAGCAATACTCCACGCAAGACCGCACCTGTGTTTTGTATAATAGACACAACTGATCAGGCGTGAAGAATCGCCGCACCTTGTTCAGGACACCGAGTTTACGTGAGGCATTTTTAATCACGGTTTCGATGTAGTCCTTTTGGTTCAGATCGCAGCGGATATCCATACCGAGCATGTTAATACTGCTCTGCAGGCCTAGAGATGTACCCTGAAGAGAGGGAAGGGGAAGGAATGGCGACTTTTTCGCTGTGAACGCGCACACCTGTGTTTTCTTGGCATTGAACTCCACCAGATTATCGGAGCCCCATCTAGAAATGAGGTCCAACACCCGATCGAGCTCAATGACAAGATTTGCTCGCTTCATTTCGGTGTCTACCCGCCCAGCCGTTGGGTGCCCGTTATATCCCCCATGCACTGTGCTATCATCTGCATAGCAATGAATGTTTCCAAGAGGAAGCATGTCATTGATATGCAGAAGGAACAGCGTGGGGGATAGAACGGAGCCTTGAGGAACACCAGCGTTCACTGACATGAACCGCGAAGCGCATCCATCCGAAAGGACACGGATTCTACGCTCATGCAGGAAGCTGGCAATCCAGGTACAGAACTGAGCGGGCAAACCGTATGCCGGGAGCTTGGACAGAAGAGCTTTGTGCCAGACCCGATCAAAAGCCTTGGCTATGTCAAGGCTAACTGCCAGTGACTCGCCACGCTTGTCAATAGCCTCACCCCAGAGATGTGTGACGTACGCTAGAAGATCACCCGTTGACCGTTTTGGCCGAAACCCATATTGACGATCGTGAATTAGGGAGTGACCTTCTAGGTATCGAATAAGCTGTTTGTTCAATATTCGTTCTAGGATCTTACACAACACTGAAGTTACGGCTATAGGGCGGTAATTAGTCGGATCTGACCGATCTCCTTTTTTAGGGATCGGTTGCACATTAGCTTCTCTCCAAGATTCCGGCACACAACCCGAAGAGAGCGAGAGACGGTACAGACGCGTTAACACAGGGGACAACTCCGCTGCACACATTTTCAGGACTATTGCTGGGATGCCATCAGGACCGTTAGCTTTCCGGACATCGATTGACTGCATTTCCGCACGGACATCACACTGCCTGATTTTAATATCAGACATTGTGTGGCCACAGTGAGGAATTGAGGGTGGCTGTGCATCACAGTCATCGATCCGGGAGTTAGCCGCAAAGAGTTTGGCCAGGAGATCGACCTTTTCCTGCGGCTTGTGAGCTAAAGTTCCGTCAAGACATCTCAGTGGTGGCAGCGAGGGTTGGCAGAAGTTGGATTGCACGGCTTTGGCCAGACGCCAGTAGCTACGGCTGCCCGTAGGATGCGTCAGGAGTTCTTGGCCTACTCGTGCAACGCGCTGGGCATCCGCTCTAATGTAGGCCCTCTTACACGACTTGGTGGCATTATTATAGGCTGCTTTTAGCGAGCGAGTTTCGGGAGCCCCATGAGCTTTACCTCTGATCCAAGCGCGGTATGCCGTCTGTTTGCTCTCAACAGCGCTGGCACACTCGCGATTGAACCAGCGGTTGCGTCTGCCTTTGCTGATGACATAGGAGTGTGGAATATAGTATTCCATTCCTAATACTATCTCATCAGCAACGGCAGTGGCGCTAGCGGTCGGGTCCTTCCCACTAAAGCAGCGCTGCCTCCAAGGGACGGATGCAAAATACTCCCGCATCCCGTCCCAGTCTGCCGACGCGTAGTGCCAAATCTGGCGTTTCGAAACCGCTGTTGGCGGGCGCGATGCCAAGGGCACTGTGCTGGATATCAAGCAGTGATCCGAGGAACCCAAAGGAGCTCGATTCTTCACCCGGTATCCAGCTGGGCGACTCGTCAGCAGAAGGTCGAGTAAGGAGGGCGCATGGCCAACTATATCTGGGATCCTGGTGGGCTGGTTCACCAGTTGCGTCAGGTCATGCGTGAGAGCGAATGCGTGGGCAGTTCTACCAGCATGGTCTGTTATGGAGGAACCTAACCACAACTCCTGACCTTTTGAGAATTCTTTTTGCGAATCTGTCCTTTTGAGAATCTGTCCTTATGAGAATTTGTCCATATGAGATAAACCTTTTCAGCGATAGAATAAGCCTTTTTAGCGATATTCGCTCGTACACAATTTACGCGCACGCTATTCGTAGGCGCGGTCGCATTAAGTTTACCGGGTCAACTTACTCGACTATACATTGCTTCGCTAGTTTGCTTATTTAAAACTAATTTTAAGTATATTGTTTTCTAAGGTTTCAGCGAGTACTACACATTGAAATGAAACACTTTTTACATATTAATGTTTTATATTTTAGCGTTTTAATAACGCTTAAATATACTTAAGTAAAATTTGCAAGCAAGCACTGACAAATTTCGACGGTTGAAAGCCAGACCTCGGTAGCCAAGTGGTTAAGGCAGCCGCCCGGAATGCGGAAGGTGCGTGGTTCGATTCCCACCTGAGGTTGTCGTCTTTTTTCAGTGTTTAAAATTTCACTTTTTACAGATCAAAACTCGCGTTTCATTTAAGTACTACATTTGGAACCCTTTACAGGGTCCGTGGTCACAAGGATACTGCTGCTAAATAAAAAATAAAAATAAACTATGTAATGTAGAGTATTTGATCCGTCCATTTTAATTTTAATATAATCAAACCAGCGAAGTTGAAAGGTTTTGCGATAGATGTTGAAGTAAGACAAATAAGCCCTGAATAACTATAATTTTACACCTAATTCTAACATGCTTGTCGCACCCATACACAATACTGCTCTACCATGCAATTGTATGCATTCAAAGTCTTCCATACATACTCAATACCATTTTGTTGTCATGGTCAGGGAGGGAACAGTGGCTAGGATTTTTTCATATGGCTGTTGGTTAAAAATAAAAATTATTTAATTATTTGTAGCAAGCACAAATCATAGTTCATTATTAAACTTTCAAGCGTAGTAAATAGATTTGCTATTACTTTTACCAAAAAAGCGATATCCATTTTTTTAAACAAAAACTGGAATCGCGCCACTGTGTACTACGACCTGTACACAGTGGCTAGTACCCTACTACTACTAGTACACAGTGGGCCCAACAGTACACAGTGACTACGTAGGAATCGAGCCATTGTACATGGTGGCTATTACACCCTCTGTGTGTAGTATCACTTCTATCTACCTCACCCTACATAAAGGCTCTGATCTTTAGGAAAAATAAAAAATGGATAAGGATTGAAAATTATTTAATATTATGAGTTTTTGTCTTTAAAAAACGGCCACTGTTGACGTTGTCGCCATTTTGGATTTTAGGTCAAGCTAGAAACCACCACTTATACTGAGAGCCTTAAAGTATAAGCAAATAGGTAGATTAGACCCGCTCTTCGACAAAAACATAAGTCATTAAATTTCTCCTAAGAGCTAAGAAAAAAATGAAGTGAAACTTACCTTAAACTTACCAAAAAGGCGGGTACTTTGTAATGGATAGACGCTTTTAATGCTGCTCTGCCAATAAAATATATTTTAATTAGTAAAAAGGTGCTTACAGTTTTCATTTTGCTTAAATGTACTAGTAATGTACCAGTGAGTGTTGGCACAAACTAATTTTCACTTCCACTCTCATCGCTACCTTCACTGTCACTTCACATTGCTTTCGACAACTTCTCACTCTATATTAAGAACCTGAATTGTTTGCTGATCATGGACACTGCTGACGTCAATGAAACCATCCAGGACCTTACCACGATATTTCACACCCGCATGGAAGAGTTTGAAAAAGCTCTGCAACAACACACAGAGTCGTCGGTTCCAGGAGCGCAGTTACAGACTGTGAAGGCTTTGTCGGCAGACTACCAGCAATTTAAGTCTTTTGTTGTGAAGGCTGTAAATGCTCTTAAGATGCAGCTGGATCTAATTAACACTAGCATGGACCGGCTTGAAACCCACTCTAGACGGAAGGTGTTACTGCTTCATGGCTTGCCGGAGGACTCTAATGAGAATGCTGGTACAAGAGCGCACGAAGTGCTCAGAAAAATGAAGCTGGCACAACTTCAACCGGAGTGCATTGAAACGTGTCACCGTCTCGGAGCAGCTAAAAAAGGCAGGACTCGGCCTTTGTTAGTACGGTTTTCAGCTTATAGACATCGAGCTGCTGTCTGGACCGCTAAGACGACTTTGAAAGGCACAAGAATTTCACTGTCAGAATTTCTGACGAAGTCAAGGCAAAACATTTTTTCTGCTGCCCGTAAACATTTCGGCATCAAAAATTGTTGGTCGTCGGACGGCACCATAGTAGTGCTGCTGCCGGACAAAAGTAGACGGAAGATTACTACGATGGCTGAGCTTCAACGTCTACAGGCCAGTTTCTCAACCACGTCCACGGCAGGCAGCTAAGTTGATTTTCTTCTACTCATATTATCACATGTGAGGTACTCTCAGTTTCGTTAAACTTAAACAAAATTCGTTGCCGGTGTTCTAGATAAAAGTTTGTTGTGATACCACCCCGTTAACTTTATCTTTATTTTTATAAAACTTTAAGGTATTTTGTACAAAAAATAATCAAATGTCGACCGATGTTGATGTTTTTGCAAATTAGTTGTCAGTGTTAATGTCAGCTGTCATGTCAGTGTTAGTGACGTTCCGTTCTACGTTCCGTTCAGTCAGATTCTTGTCGATGTTCTGATATGTTGTTTTTTAATGTGTTAGCGTTCTATGTGGTTTGCGTTTTGCCAACTCTCGCTGGTGATTTTTTTGTTTTTTTTTGTATTGTTTAATTAATAATTTTATTTTGCAGTATTACTTATATTATCTGTTTTAGTATTAGTATTATTTTATGTCTATCAAATCTGATTATTTTACTGATAATTCATCTGACGAATATGAAAGTGCTTGCAGTGATGTTTCAAACTCCACTGACACTGATGCTCTCTCTTTGGATGTCAAGCTGCAGTCTATATTCCAAAGCAAATCCAATTACCTTAACCTGGTACATATCAACGCACAAAGTGTCCCTTCTCACATCACTGACCTAAATGTATCATTTAACAACGGGCTGGTTGATGGAATATTAATTTCCGAATCTTGGCTCAAACCTTCTCTGCCGTCCCCTCTTTTTACACTAAATGGTTATAAATTATTCCGAAACGACAGAGTTGGTGCTGGTGGTGGTGGTGTATGTATTTACATCAAGGAACACATCCCGTGCTCTGTTGTTAGTCAGTCTCCTGGTACCTATACTGGATCCTTAGAGTACTTATTTTTAAAACTCAGCATACATCATACCAGTATTTTAGTAGGAGCTGCTTACAGCCCCAGCATCAGCGTTAACTATTTTGACTCATTTGAGACAACTCTTGAATCCCTCAGCTCTTCTTACGATCATGTAATTTTGATGGGTGATCTTAATACTTGCTTACTAAAGAATAACTTTCGATCCTCACGTCTTAAATCCATTGTAACTTCAGTCAACTTTGTTTTGCTTCCACTCACTGCCACCCATCATTCTCCTAATTGTCAGGCCTCTCTCTTGGACGTACAGATAGTCTCTAAACCTGATTCAGTCCTTATGCATGGACAAACTACTGCCCCTTTCTCGTATCATGACCTCTTATATTTATCCTATCGTGTACGCACTCCCAAACCCAAAGCCAAAGTAATTCTTCAGCGTAATTTTGGTGATATCTGTGTGGATCGCTTGAGGGGTGACTTTTGTTTGATTGACTGGTCTACAATGTTTGCGGCTGGCACGGCAAATGAGAAGGTTAAAATTTTCAATACACATTTAACTAAACTGTTTAATTCTCATGCGCCTCTCAGACCAGTGCGTATTAAGCATCTACCTGCGCCTTGGCTCACTCCTACGATAAGGAAGTCTATGCAACGTAGGGACAGGGCTAAATCACTGCTTAAGAGGTTTCCGAATAATAATAATTTGAGCTCCTACAAAAAGTTGCGCAATCACTGTAATCGGCTCTGCCGCGATGCCAAACGCCGATATATCCATTCCTCAGTGGAAGACCTACCCCAAGGTAGGGTCTGGAAGTTCCTTAGATCCCTCGGTGTAGGTAAGGACCGCAGCAGTACTGGTGAATTACCAGATCTCAATCACCTTAACAGACATTTTGCCAGCTCACCGGTTATTGTTGATGGTACTACCAAGGCAGCCACGCTCACTATGTTAGACACAGCGGCCCGTCCTGACGGTGAGCCCTTTACATTCCGTGAAATCACTGTAGAAGAAGTTAAAAAAAGCATCCTGTCCATTTCCTCCAAGGCCGTAGGCGAAGATGGCATTTGCCGTGACATGTTGGTGCCACTCCTGGATGACGTTGTGCCTATCATTACACACATTATTAACCACTCTTTGGCAACCAACGCATTCCCCTCTGAATGGAAATTAGCCCACGTCATTCCCATTCCTAAGTCCGCTTCTCCTACCGCTCTCTCTCAATACCGTCCTATCTCAATCCTACCATTCCTATCCAAGGTCCTGGAAAGCGCTGTTCACAAACAACTGTTCTCTTTTGTCTCACATCACAACTTAATTGGTCCGTATCAATCCGGTTTTCGTCCTGGCCACAGCACAGTAACTGCCCTGTTAAACGTCACTGACGATATTCGCTACGCCATGGATAACCGGATGTTTACGATCCTAATTCTATTAGACTTTAGCAGTGCTTTCAATTCCGTTGATTATGACATCCTCATAGCCATTCTCCACTCCCTTAACCTTGCCCCTGCGGTGATTTCTTGGTTCTCGGATTATCTCCGCAATCGTCACCAGAGGATCAGGTGTGATGACTTATTTTCGGAATGGGCTTCTCTTACTGCGGGCGTACCGCAGGGTGGGGTACTTTCACCTCTGCTCTTCTCGATATTCATAAGTCAGCTCGTAAAAGTGTTATCCTGCTCGTACCACCTATATGCAGATGACTTGCAACTTTATAGACAATTCCATGCGGTTGATGCTCACTCTACTATAGAATCTATAAATAAGGATCTCCTCTCGGTGAAGTTGTGGGCGGACGCCTTTGGACTCCTAGTAAACCCAGCCAAATCTCAGGCAATAATCGTGGGTAGCAACCGGCTGCGTGACAGACTAGACCTCAATATACTCCCCAAGGTTACGTATAATGGAGTGAATATTGCATTTTCTGATAAAACCAAAAATCTAGGCCTCATTATTGACCAAACTTTGTCTTGGAGGTCACAGGTGAATGAGGTGAGTCGACGCATGCACTACTCTTATCATTCTCTCAAGCGACTGCAGTTTTTCTTACCTTACAAAACCAAAATTATGCTTGCTCAGTCGCTTCTGCTCCCTCTTCTCGACTACGCTGATGTTTGTTATTTAGATGCAACTGAGGAGCTGCTTAACAAACTGGAGCGCCTGCAAAACCTGGCCATCCGTTTTATTTTCGGCTTACGAAAATATGACCATATTTCGGAGTTCCGGTTGAGGTTGAAGTGGCTCCCAATCCGTCAACGCCGTGATATGCACATCCTTTGCTTCCTTTACAAAATACTTCACTACCCCCAACTCCCTCATTATTTACGATCCCGTTTTACGCACTTACCTACCTCTTCCCGCCCAAAACGTTCCTGTGATACCAGGACCCTTTCCTATCCACAAGCCAACTCCAAGTTTTTCCACAATTCCTTTACTGTTTATGCAGCTAGACTGTGGAACAAACTACCGGCCAGCATCCGTGAGAGGTCATCGGTAGAATCATTCAAACACCACCTCAAAGAGCACTACCTGTCTAACATTATCGATAATCAGTAACTTAGTTTAGATATAAGTAATTTGATATATATATTGTGTATGTTTATTTATATAGTTATCTTTATTTATGTATGTCTTGTATAGCGCAATAAGTCCCGCAGATTTAATTTTATCACCACAGCTAGGGTTGGCTGGAAGAGATCTCTTCTAGAGATAAGCTCACCTTTGTATATGTCCTGTGTAACTTGTGTATTAATGTAATTTCTTTGTGCAATAAAGTATTAAATAAATAAAATGTAATTTTGACAGGATCAGAAACAAAAAAGCATCATAACACATCCCTATGTCGCCGGAGCAGCTCACTAACTAGTTCGTGCATGATCGGGTACCGAACGCTTCCGATTAATGAAGGAGACAGACATAAAGCTCTTTTACTTTCTAGCACAGCACATTCGAGCCACTGTTCCCTTCGAGCCACTGTTCCCTCCCTGACCTATTTGCAGCTCACGGGCCGTAACTGAAGTACGCATAAACTTGATTCGCGAGTCGTCTCTAGTAATAATACCTCAATACATACATATATGTATAAGGTGACTATTATCCCCGAAGGGTTAGTCAGAAACTAGGCAATAAGGACAGCCAAAGTAGCCCTCTACCATAGTCTACTTTTAACCAAATAGTGACTGCACATGTTGCACAGCGTGACAGGTGGAGAGCCCATCGCCGCTCTATGTTGTTGGATGTATGTGCAGTCTTTAGTCCGTTAGTCGCCTTTTACGACACCCAAGGGAAGAGAAGGGGTGGTAGTATTCTCTCACCGCTACGTGACACGTTATTTTTTTATTGTTTCGTAAAATCTCCCAGACCGAACTATTAAAGCATTCATGCAGCATTACCATAAAATGGTATGATTGGTTACTCTCGTATCCACGCATGTGACTTACTTGATGAGCTTGTCTAGGTTTTTGTACCACATGCCGGCGTCTTGGTACTGGAAGTCTTCCCCCATCGTAACCAACAAATTGTTTGAGACATAGCCACGTGACATTTGCGTGGTAATGTTGATGAAATCGGAAACCTTGAAATATAAAAACGATGGCTTTGTCGAGATATTTGACAGGTTATTCATAAAAAAATACACTGATGGTTTTTTTATATAAAAGGAGGGAAATGAGCAGGCGGGTCACCTGATGGAGAGCATTCACCAACGCCCATGGACCAAAGCAAAACCAGAGGAGTCGCAGATGCGTTGCCGACCTTTAAGAAAGGAATAGGGTTGAAGGGAAGGAATAGGAATTGTGAGGGGAAGGGAACTCTCATTGGCCGGACGAAACACAACAGCACCAAGTGCCATTATTTCACGCCGGATATTCGTGAGAGGGTGGTATTACGCCGGGCGAGCCGGTCCAATGCGTGTGGCTCTACCACTCAGTCTCTGTCCTCTGTCCTCAGTCAGTGTCCCTCATTTAGCACCACCCAAGGGTCACGTGTAGGGTCTCAAGGGTAACCCTACGGACGCGAGTAACTTTAACCCCTGGTGCTAGTGAAACTATTTACTCAATCAAATTAATTTACAAGGATGCTTCCCCATTATCGATAAATAAGTTAAGTTAAGTTTTAAGGACTGTTGCTTTTTTGTTTGCTCGAATTAAATATGTCATTATGTTGAAATTTTTTGTTGTATGTCCTGGGCAAATGGGTCATAACAGCATTACTCGAGTAGTTGGTGCGGCAGGTCGGTCGTTATACAAAGGAGTGTCTTGTACGGGATTTAGGAGTGCAGAAACTAACAAGTGATAGAAGGTTAGATGTATCCAGATTGTTTTGCAAAATATCGTACAACAAGCATAAGTTAATTAGGTCACGACGAGCATCCAGAGGTAACAAATTATAGTGCTTGCAGTCAACTACACAAGATTGACTTCGCCTGGAGGTTTCAAAGTTTAAGTGTGTGTTTTAAAGCGTTTTTGGATCTTTTCCAATTTTTCTACGTGTGATATACTGGGTATTCCAAATGGGACTCGCAATGCTCGCATATTCGAGGACAAAGATAAAGATAAAAAGTCATTTATTCAATAAGAACCATAAGGAACACTTTGACACGTCAATTTTTTTGATTTACACCAATTCGTAACGCGACCAGACAGAGAAGAATTGGCAAGAAACTCTGCTTGGCTTATATTCTTTTGAACGTCTTTGTTACAATTATTATTCTTAACTATTACATTGTTTTTGTGGGAGTTGGAGATAGATTCATCCCAAGCTTTTTTGTCGTTTAAATAATCAGAAACTTTATAATAAGCTTTATTACAGAGACCACTTTGACAAAAAGCATAGTGGACCGCCTTAAGACTATAGTTCTCATTAGAAATCCTAAATTACGATACGCTTCGTTGGTAGCGTAGTTAATATGATTCGAGAATAGCATTTTAGAATTCAGCAACATTTCAAGATCCCTTGCAGAGTCAGTCCTATCAGTCCTTTATACATACATACAGACTAGACAATGAGTCCACAATGCTGTTGGAAGTACATATATGCAGTATTTAGTCGGTTAGTCGCCTACACTTCATTTAATCTCATAACGTTCTGCATACATAATTTATGTAGACACATTAAGTACTTAATGAAATGAGATGGAGGTGCGAACGACATCTATTAAACTTCTCCAAAAACTATTAACAGCGCCATCTGCCTGTTTTTCTTCGGTTTGTGTACATAAAGTTTCTAGATGCTAAACGACTAAGGGTGGATTCGACCAAACTGGAAGACTTACTCCGAGATTAGTCTATACAAATTCGGCATTTAATCAAGTTACGTTTTTAAGAGTGTGTAAGTGAATTATATCAACAATGTTTACATTTCTCAGGTGACATCTATTGAATTACCGAAGAAACTTTAATTAGCGCCATCTATCGCCACAACACAACATGTGCATATAGTTGAAATAACCATTTGATACAAAGGGCCGTGAACTTATTTATGTTTGTTTGAAGATAGTTCGGTCTCAACACGCATCTATTTTCTCGTCAATTTAAATTCGGTTCCGCTGTAAAGGCTAAAAAGCAACTTCTGTCCTAAGTAGAAGTACAAAAGTACCAGGCGACCATAACTTTGTAAGAAGTGTTTTACTCTTCTACGAGTTTTGAGAGGGTTGTTCGGTCACTTACTAAGGCTAGGCGGCTTGGAACCATAAGCTTATCACAACCCCTCACTTACGCTGTAAAAGCGAAGAAGGCCAATAGGATATCTTTCTAAAAAAATACTAGGTTGCCATAACAGTGTAATAGGCAACTATTGACGAGTTTGTTCAATAACTATTGCTAGGCGGTTTAATGAATCATAAATTTAATTGTCGTCCCTAAACCTGACTACGCTGTAAAGGCCATAGGCGGCTAACAGAAAATTATTTAAGAAAAAGTACTAGGCTACCATAACTTTATGAAAGGCATCTATCCCTTCCATCAAGAAGATTCCATGGTCACTTACGCTAGGTGGTTTGAGCTTAGAGCATTCAAAGGGTTTGAGGCACCTTAAATTTAATTTGGTTACGCTGTAAAAGCCATAAAGGGCCAACGGACAATCATTCCGTAGGAAAAAGTACCAGGCTACCATAACTGAGAACCTTGACTCACCCGTCTATCAACGTTGTAATCAGGCGATGAAGGATCGTCGACGATCGGTTCGTCATTGCAGAGTACGTCGAAGCAGAAGCCGGGCGGGGGCGAGTACGTATTGTAGAGTACTCCGGTGAATATGTCAGAGCGTTTGCCTGTGGAAAGAATATACAGTCAAACACAGTGTAGATTCATAAGGGTAGTCCCTTTCTTCTTCGAATATCGTTCGTCCAAAAATCAAAATCCCTAACGCGTTTGCTATAATCATCACTATCCATAATGTTCGCGTCTACGAAATTTTATTTTACCTAATCGTCTTTAATTCTAATGCTGTAGTGTCATAATATCGGGTGCTATAATAATGAGATATAAAAAAATTTCTTGCTATAAAGTCACATATTCTAAGCGTTATATTGTATAATGTAAGTTAGTCCGAATGGTTAGTCTTAACAATATTATTATAAACCATCATTCAGATGATGGTGTATGTATACGTCTGTAGGTCACGTGATAGGTTAGAAATTTTAGGCAATCGCGAAGCGCAGCGTAGCGATTATCTTAAATTTCGAGATTATTTTTTTATTATACAACAGAAATACTGGCTGTCCTTTTTCTGTAGGTCACGGGATAAGTATGGATATCAATACTAAATAGTATTGATATCCGTATTTATATATATTTTTAGCATACTTACTGTATTTAGGGATTTCAATTTTATGGCATGTGATATTATGTAACATTAAATTCGAGCAAGTTATCATTCGGACTCATGATGATTATGTCACAAAACATTATGACACGTTAGATTATGGATAAAAAAAGAGAACCATTAATAGGTATGAGCAAAAGAGGGAGATACATCACCCGCGTACCGTGCGCGTTTCTTGCAAATTGAGTACAATACGGAATACCGTGACCGAGTGTCATTTTGTCGCGCGTCGTGGATCTCGCAGACCCGCTCGCGTAGCGTTGTAATTCATCGCTCTGTCTCGCTCGCTCGTTTGACACTAGCTGTCACACTACAATACGTGTGTGATTGAGTAGCACTATTTTTTGGTTACTGCTATGACCATGCCGCATCTTGCTCTTTTGCTTAGGTATATCTATGTGTGTACATTTTTTTACAGAAAAGTAAGACGAGGAACAGTCTGTCATAATAACCCACCATAATGATGAAGTACCAGGTTCGTAATATTTCTTTATTTGCATTAAAAAACGCTCAAATAAACCCACAGAATATTAACTAAAGCATAGAAGGAGTGCTATGACATTTGAGTGGGCACTCCGTTTGGTCACCATTCAAATTACATTTTGTCTATGTCGCTTTTGAATTTTGTATCATAAAATATGGTGACCGGTTTTTTTTCGCTAGACTTTTGACGTTTTTGGCAACTTATTTTGTCTCTTTTCTTTCAATGTTTATGGCCCATTTGAAAAAATAGGACAACTATAATATTATACGAGTCTCATTTGGACTCCTCCTATGCTTTAGTTAAAAAAAATGTCATTTTTTTCAAAAACATTTTTCGCAACGTTTCGTTATCTTTAAGTACCTTAAACAGACAGGAGATATCACCTAACTAAGCTATCATCGCCCCGCCATAAAAAGTCCATAGTCTTCCCTTGGTAGTCCATACAATACGACCCATGAAATATACTCAAAATACTAGGTTACCATAAACTAACAGGAAGTTTAGCTTAACAAGCTATCATCGCCCCGCCATATAAGGCTTGCCTCACTTAGCCGGAATGGCTTTCTGAATTGGCTATTTGACAGTTGTAACAATAAAATATGAAATATGTCGGAAATGGTAGTTTATGATTTAACGATAATTATCCAATAGTTTTTTTATTAAGATAATTTGTAAATATTTTATTTTTACAAAATAAATTTGCGATTTTGTATCTATGGATTACAAGACCCAAAACACGGGCAGCAAGGGGCGGCCATGATTGAGCTTCATGTGACGTCACATTTCACAAAATTATCAAAAACTATCTGTCAGGTTTCAAGATAAGTTTCTATATTTATTGAAATGTGACGTCACAGAGCAAAATGTCACGTGACCAACCGTTTTCGCACGAAATTTGAAATCAATAAAGAAAAACATGTTTTTTTCTGTTAAATAAAGGTTTTTTCAAGAAGGAAATATTGTACGGGGTATAAAATTAGCGTTTGTAACTTTCTAAATATTTATTCGAAAACTGTTAAGTAGCCAATTCAGAATCTAAATTCAGCAAGCCATTCCGACTGTGTGAGGCCAGCCAAAAAGTCCATAGTCTTCCCTTGGCAGTCCATACAATACGACCCATGAAATAAACGCAAAGTACCAGGCTACCATAACTGACAGGAGGTATTACTCACCTAAGCTATCATCGCCCCGCCATATAAACTCCATAGTCTTATCCCTCAGTCTGCTCGCTTTATCTTGGTAGTCGATACGGCCTAAGAACAGCCCATCAAAGCCCATAAGAGCCAGGAGGGAGGCGAACTCCCTCGAATGTCCGAATGGATCGATCTGCCATCCTACGCGGGGACGCCCGCATTCGCCGAAAGTCTGGTTCAAGAATCTGCAAGAAAGTCATACATACATAAAATGTAATGTAATTGGTTATGTAACCGTTTGAATTAAATAAAAGATAGGGAGGGGGGGGGGGGGGCAGAAGGGGCAGGCCTCCTAGAAATTTAAAAAATACGTAATAAACTGTTAAAAATTACAAGAAAATAATGTTGCCCTACTCTGAAACTTTAAGCACGCCTCTATGTATACTGAAGAGGTCGTGGAGTTTACACATTGGAACTACCGTTCTTATTACAATCGCCCCCTTCATTTATTTATGGCTACCCCCCCTGGGCCATCGGCTGGCGACGCTTTTGTGTACGAGTATGTATAATAAGCAATACCCAAATATCATCACCGTAAACCAGCACTAATTGCCGAAGTTTGACAGTTGAGCTGCCGCGCTTCAGGTAGTTGTTGTAAAACACTTTAATAAATAACTAATTATAATAAATGGTTTTTGTGAAGAATTAAGTTTATTTCTATTAATACACCCACGACTCTTATCCCCGAAGGATTAGACCGCAAAAGCAGTCCTCTACCATAGTCTACTTTTCTCCGGAAGGCGACTGCACATGTGCTCAGCGAGACAGGTGGTGAGCCCATCGCCGTTCTAGGCTGTTGGATGTATGCTCAAGTATGCACACAGCTCAGGAAAGACACATAATTTTAGTGCTCTACATGAAAAAAAAACCGGCCTAGTGCGAGTCGGACTCGCTTGTCAGACGTTCATAATTTCTAGTTCTTTAGTTTTAATAATAATTAAAGTCAACTAATTAATAGGTAGACAATATGCCTATTAATTAGTTGCCTTTAATTATTATTAAAACTAAAGAACTACAAATTATGAACGTCTGACAATTTGCGAATCTGACAATTGGCGAATGAGCCGCCCATGGTTTATTCGCAAATTGTCAGCATGAAGGGTTCCGTAGCAGCAAGTAACATCATATAAAAGTTCTTGTAGTTCGTTGTAACTTTGATCGATGTTTTAATAATAGTGTATTTTTTTAAATTAAATAATTTATGACGTATTAAAAAAACTACTTACTAGATCTCGTTCAAACCAATTTTCGGTGGAAGTTTGCATGGTAAAGTACATCATATATTTCTTTTAATTTTATCATTTTCTTATTTTAGAAGTTACAGGGGGGAGGGGGGACACATTTTACCACTTTGGAAGTGTCTCTCGCGCAAACTATTCAGTTTAGAAAAAAATGATGTTAGAAACCTCAATATCATTTTTGAAGACCTATCCTTAGATACTCCCATCTGATAGTTTCGGAAAAAAGTGGCTGTGACATACGGACGGAAAGACAGACAGATATGACGAATCCATAAGGGGTTCCGTTTTTTGCCATTTGGCTACGGAACCCTAACATCCATATGAGCATACGCTCAAGTATGCACACAGCTCAAGAAAGACACATAATTTTAGTGCTCTATATACATGAAAGAAATGCAATAAATACGTATTAATGATTTACAATTGAAAGCTTCAAATATCTATGAAATGCGGTCGATGGTATGCAAAATGCAATGCCCTGATGCGACATAAAATATACACGTGCCTTTTTTAAGATTATGTTATAATATGCGGTGAAAGAATACTGCCACCCCCTCTCTCCCTTGTGTGTCGTAAAAGTCGACTAACGGACTAAACACTGCGCATAGATCCAACAGCATAGAACGGCGATGGGCTCACCCTCTAAGCACATGTGTAGTCGCTATTTGGTGAAAATTGGACTATGGTAGAGGACTGTTTTCGCGTTCCTCATTGTCTAGTCTCTGACTAACCCTTCGGGGATAATAGTCGTAATTATATCCTACTAATATTATAAACGCGAAAGTTTGTAAGTATGGATGGATGTTTGTTACTCTTTCACGTAAAAACTGCTAAATGGATTTGGATGAAATTCGGCATACTGATAGTTTATAACCTGGATTAACACATAGGATACTTTTTATCCCGATATTCCCACGGAAACGGGAACCACGCGGGTGAAACCGAGAGCGGCCGCTAGTGGAAAATAAATATGAGTAAATCCGTTTGTGTTTCATTTCATCATTATCAAAAATATAATGGTTGTTTCAGATATATTTTTTTTATTTATTTGTTTATACACACAAGACAGATTACACTTGTTTCTATAAAAAGATATAAAAGTAAATACTAAAAGGCTGGATTGCAATCCAAAGTATGTGTGCCCTATAAAAACAAAAAGGGAGAAACCCTTAAAATATAAAATCATATAAATAATAACTAAGTCTAAAGTAATACTAATTACAAATTTAAAAAAAAAAACAAATTATGATTTTATAATGTTAAATTACCTATGAGAATATTTTGTTCTTAATATATTTCAATGGCAAATATGTCCGGTCTCTATGTTTAATCTGTCTTTCCAATTAAGGTGTTAGAACAACAACTTAAATAATGGCGTAGGTACATACTAGCGCCTTATATAGACTTGGAGAAATGACATTCTAAGCGCTCAATTATTGTAGCATTATATCTGAATAAATTATATTGATTCTTGATTCTTGAAATGAGTAAAAACGAATAAAGGAAAACAAAATGACTCACTCTAATCCGTACGTGAACTGATCGATAGTGCTCTGGTAGTATGTAGTCGCTTCGTCGTTCATACTCCAAGCACCGCCCGCAAACTTCAGTCTACCTTCCTGGACTAAAGTGTTCACTCGCGTCTGCATGTCTTCAGTCTGTTCGTTCCACCATTTGGAGAAGAAGGCTGTCTCCACGTATATGAATCTGGAAGAGAGCAGTCATCATAATTTTTTATACTCTTACACCTTCAAGCTCCATTCAGGCTCCATACATTGTTAGGCCTTTTCTGAAAGTGCCGTCCAACAAAAAAAAAACCGTACGTATTGTTAGAACAAGCCATTTGGAGTAATAGTTACTATGGCATAAAAGTTGTAGGATTGCTCCGAGCCAAGTTATACAAGTTCGATGATTCATCATTTTCATACATTTATTGATTTCTAAAAGTGCTGGGACTGGGAAACATAAAATACTGATAGATATTGCTAGAACTAATGATCTGAAGCAATTGTCATTGCAGCGCAAAAGCTGTAGGGTCATCATCTGTTCTGTTCATACAAAAAAAAATTAGGAATCAATGAAAATGTATGAAAATGATGAATCTTCGAACTTGTATAACTTGGCTCGGAGCAATGCTACAACTTTTGTGCCATATTAACTATTTCCCCAAATGGCTAGTTCTAACGATACGTACCATTTTTTTTTGTTGGCCGGCACTTTCAGAAAATGCCCAAAAAAATGATGTCCTTTACAAACCCCTTGAATGTCGCGACTAACAGAAAAATTTATGCACACATATAAGTACATGGTTAAATTAGGACGCTCCGCCAAATATTTTTACGTGATCCAATAACAGCAGTACAACCAAATAATGAAATAAAAACATCATTATTTTTACATTTTTGTCTCAACTTTTCTTTAAGAAAAGGGGAACGCCCAAAAACTGCCTGAAATAGACAGAAACTACATACATCTCTAAACTACATACATCTCTAAATTACATTTAAAATTAAATATGAATTATCAAAATGTTCTCAAGTCTGTTAAACTAGGGAAATTATTTCGATTTCAATTGGAGTTAATTTGATTCACTGAGTAATAATCTTAAAGTTCTTAGTTGACATGTCACATGACTTCCTAGATCAGGGGTCACCAATTAGTTTCAGTGCGGGTCCGTTTGTGCCAAAATAACTCTATCGCGGTCCGTTTGGTTTATGATGATAACTAGCAACCAAGACTTAAAATGTCAATCCTACTAATATTCTATATGTAAAAGTATGTTAGTTTGTTTGTTTATTTGGTACACTTTCACACAAAAACTACTTTACCGATTTGGATGAAATTTGGCTCACAGAAAATATAGGCTACACCTCAGTTTTTATCCCGATATTGGGAATGGAAACTACACGGGTGAAACCGCGGGCAGCTGCTAGTGAATAAATAAAAGCAAAGAAATCAGAATACTTTGTTTATTATTATTGATACATCGAATTAAAAATAAAGTAAGAACAATATTAATGCGAAAAATGACATTTTTTACTTTGTACAATCTGTCTGAAGTCTGGTGTTAAGTTGGTGCAAACTATTGTCATTAAATCCTGGCGATGGTCATTGGTAAGACGAGATCGAAATTTATTTTTAATGAAGTTCATCTTGGAAAACGCTGCTTCTAACATCTAGGACCTAGATGTTCCTGGCGACAAGATATTAATCGGCAAAGGCCAATCAAACAATCACAAAAGACAGTAGGTATTTTAATACCTTCTTTTGATTCAGCGTGCTTTAACAAGTCTTATCATTTAGCATCCCATTATTTAAATAAAATCCAATTAGTTATAAGGGGCTCAAAAGAAAAGCTGTTATGTCTGTTTAAATCACATGTCCTTTGCCTCACTCACTGACAATTTGGCATTGCCATAGTATGACAATTGACGTTTCATTTTGTCATTCGATCACTCGATTCATTGTCTATCGTTTGCGACTTGAAATTACGGACTGCTATTTAATATTCTCCTGTACGCTGCAGAGACGTGGACATTGCGAGAAGTGGAAAAGATGTAAATAGATTCTTTAGAGTTGTGGTGCTGGAGAAGAATGCTTGGAGTATCGTGGACCGAGTTTCGCACTAACGTCTCGATACTTCAAGAACTCGGCATTGAGCAGCGTCTATTTTCAGTAGTACAGTCTCGCATACTCACATTCTTCGGACACGTCTCTCGACGCGACCATCAGTCCATCGAACGTCTTGTTGTTCAGGGAAAAATGGAGGGCACAAGGCCGCGTGGAAGGTCTCCCATGCGATGGACGGACCAAATTAAGTCAGCCGTGGGAGGTCCATTAAACGACTGCAGCAGGATGACCTCCAACAGAGAAAAGTGGCGCGCTGTCGTGAGGCGAGTAACATCTGCCCAAATCGCTACTACATGACGACCACGACCGCTCTGTCAAGAGTGTAGCGGATAAGAAGAAGATTTAATATTATTTACGACGACCTTGGCTATTTTTAAAGGAATGCGCCCACATTATGTCAATAATATGGTACCTAGCTTGGGCCAGGTACCAATCCAATAATCCGCCTGCACAGTTTCTCGATGAATTGTTAATAGTTTTTGAAGATTAAAGGGATGTCTTATTTAATTTTTGTTTATTTTGCTTTTTTTTTTACCTACCATAGACGAACATAATATATTGGATTCAGCGTAACTTAACGCTTACAAGTAAAGCATTGCTCAATGTGTTGAAAACCTTGTAAGTGATATTATTACTCATAAAACAGGCTTCTCCCGAGTTTTTAGACAAATATTTCAATTGTAATGGATAACTTGCTATTTAAAGTACAATATGGCATAGAATTCATTTTTGTCTATCTCAGGCATTTTTTTGTATGGCTGATGGGCAATCCCCTTAAAATGATTGTCACCTAGCGCGCGGCCTACCGCGGTTATCAGAGCGCATGCGCGTGATTGCTATGATTCGCCCCGTGCACCAATCACAGCGCGCCGTCGCTTTAACCGCGAGGGTGAGCACACGCACCTAGAACTACAGGATATAAAATGCAAGCTAAAATTAAGACTTTAAACTATCGCGTTGCATTGCATTAAAACTGTTTTAACGGGACCTAACACGATTAATTTTGTAAGTAAGTACATAAATACTCAAATCAAGTCAAGCAGTAAGTAGATATGCACTTACTTACAAAATTAATCGTGTTAGTTCCCGTTAAAACAGTTTTCAGGCTAAAAATTGTAATAAAAAAAAAAAATCATTATTTTTACGTCAAATATTTTATTATTACTTTTTTACCCCATATTCACTTTTGGCGGGGGGTCTGAATTCACCCCGTATAGACGGGATTTAACGCAAAACTACTTAGGAAAGGCATCCTACGCAAAAGTTTGGTCTCAGTCTACCTCTACGGGAAGCGAACATGATGTGAGTATTGTGGATGTATGTAACAAAAAAGCCTTAAGGGGAGGTATTTAAAGCGCTTCTCTCTCGCTCTCTCGACGGTACGACGTAAGGGACGGGTATAACAGCGAAGCGGCGCGAATAATAGCGTTTTATATTTTATAACACATTTGCTCGTAAAGTGGCTCTTATTACACCGATTTCAGCATCGTAATGTAGCTTATTACACACTAGTGCGGTAACGTAAAATTAGTAATAACGCACTAGTGCGGTAATGTAAAATTAGTAATATGTTGAATCTATGGACAATACAGACCACGCCCACACAGTCCACGCTTCAGCAAGAAACAACTGCACAGTCTGCACAAGTGCTTAGATGGTGAGCCTTTAGCCCTTTAGTCGCTTTTACGACACCCAAGAGAAGAGAGGGGTTGGTACCTATTATTATTTTGAAGAGCCCATCACCGCTCTATGCTGTTAGATGTATGTGCAGTCTTTAGTCCGTTAGTCGGCTTTTACGACACCGAAGAGAAAAGAGGGGTTGGTAGTATTATTTTGATGGGCCCATCACCGCTCTATGCTGTTGGATGTATGTGCAGTCTTTAGTCCGTTAGTCGGCTTTTACGACACCCAAGGAAAAAAAGAGGTTGGTAGTATTATTTTGATGAGCCCATCACCGCTCTATGCTGTTGGATGTATGTGCAGTCTTTAGTCCGTTAGTCGCCTTTTACGACACCCAAGGAAAGAAAGGGGTTGGTAGAATTATTTTTATGAGCCCATCGCCGTTCTATGCTGTTGAGTGAATATGCAGTCTTTAGTCCGTTAGTCGCCTTTTACGATACCGAAGGGAAGAGAGGGGTTGTAGTATTATTTTGATGAGCCCATTGCCGCTCTATGCTGTTGGATGTATGTGCAGTCTTTAGTCCGTTAGTCGCCTTTTACGACACCCAAGGGAAGAAAGGGGTTGGTAGTATGAGGATCCCATCGCCGCTCTATGCTGTAGGATGTTTGTGCATTCTTTAGTCCGTTAGTCACCATTTACGACACCCAAGGAATTGGATGGAAAGACTTCCTACCTTTCACATACCTATATTTTGTCGATTCAAACAGCGGCTTCTTGTACAATAATTACTTTGAAAGTTTAAAAATAAATATGTCTAGTTTTAGTAATGAAAAACTAAAGTTACAGTCTACACCACCGGAAATAATAAGTGAAGCACAAAATGTTATTGACAGCCTATTACCATCTAAGTCCAAAGAAAAAATACATGTTGGCTTACCAAAAGTTATACACTAGAAAAGCAACAAAAACATCAGTCACTTTTAGAAAATGTGTTTTCCTCGCAAATATGTTATAAAACGTCGTATGACATACGTGCGCTTTGATAATTACAGCCTCTGCTTTCTTGTAGCCCTCGCCTACGGCTCGGGCAGCAATATCGCCTCTGCTGTAATTTCCAACTTACCGCACTTATATCATAATGTACTATTAAAAAATTGATAGATGTAATAAATAAAAAACGATCGGTTATAATCCCTCAAGTTATCTATGAACTTCATTTTAGTAAATGACTCATACAATCAAATCACTTATTTTCAGAATAAAACTTAGAAAAGAAGATAAAATGACACAAAAATATGTAATTTTGTGAATTTATTCTATCGAGCCAACTTTATCAAATCGTGATTCCATCGGGTGTATTCTACAGAATAAAGCCTCAACAATATTTCACAATTTTTGCAGTTTAATTTTACTGTTTAGTACTTCAAAGAGCAATTCTAAGAAAGTGTTAATTTAATTTTTCACTAACACCTAGCTTTAACAATTGGACAGTCACATGCATTAATCGTACCTTCTGTTTGGATCATCCCATAACTCTTTCACCACAGAGTCCAATATATACTGGACACCGGCCTTCTGGATGTTGTTACGGTCTGAAATAAAAAAAAATGTTACATACATATAATCACGACTATTATCCCCGAAGGGTTAGTCAGAGACTAGGCAATGAGGACAGCAAAAGCAGTCCTCTACCATAGTCTACTTTTCAACGAATAGCGACTGCATATGTGCGCAACGTGACAGATGTTGAGCCCATCGCCTATCTATGCTGTCCGTTAGTCGCCTTTTACGACACACAAGGAAAGAAGTAGAAGTATTCTCTCACCGTAGTGCGCGATACGGCTACGAAAAGAAAGATAATGTTGCAAACACCTTTTCTACTTATACCTAAAACAGTTTGTCAAGATTTTTTTACATTATTATCTAACAAAAACATATTAATTTACAATAAGTACAAAATATTATGAAAACTCAACCTAGACATCATGCATGTGCAGTTTTATCCAACAGCATAGAGCGGCGATGGGATCACGTCACGTCACTACTTAACACGCTGAGCACATGTGTAGTTATATGGTGCGCTTCACTATGGCACAGAACTGCTTTTGCGGTCGTCATTGTCTAGTCTCTAATTAACTGTAAAGTCGCGTCCGCTGCGCCATGTTTTAAACAGAACATTGTTCGAAAACATAAATAAGGGGCTTGGCCTAAATGTTTTGTCGAACAAATACACCTGAACATGTTTGACGGAGTTTGTAGAAAACATTTCACGCGTTCGTCTGCGGGCGGAGTGAAGTTTTGTTAGGCGCAGCGGACTGGAAATGTTTTGAACAAAAAATGTTCATGAACAATGTTCTGTTCAAAACATGACGGAGCGGACGCGGCTATAGGAAAGAATAGTAGTATTAAGTACGTATTACCATAGACAAATAAGATAAACTAGTATTACTTAGAAAAAAACAACCAGTCTCAGGAAAGCAAGAAGCAAGCTTTTTTCTAGTAAACATTTTATCCTATATCTATATAGCATTGTGAATGCAAAATTTCAATAATAAAGATATTTATAAGCAATTGCGTCTTTATCGATTGTTGAATACTTGCAACAGTATTTCTTTCGAACGTGAGGGTAGACTTCATAGTGACGTAATACCGCTGGCTTGCAGCGTATCAACTACTAGAAAAAATTCAACGAGTCTTCTGGGGTCTCGGTAGCTTAGCGGTTAGAGCAGTGGCCGGCCATCCAAAGGTCACGGGTTCGAATCCCGTTCGAGCTTTCCTGAGACTGGATGTTTTTTTCTAGTAGGTAAACATTGTGAATGCAAAATTACAATAATAAAGGTAGTATTACTTACTTCCGTAATAGTACTGGTCCACCGTCTTCAACCACCCCACGTCGTCATGAGTGTGTGCCACAATGTGGACATTCAGCATACCCTCTTTGGGAGCGGTACAACTCTGCAACCAAAGAGCTAAAGTAAGTAAGTTGTAAAAAAGTAACACATAACATACGTACACACAGGATTAATTTTTTACCCCCCACCAAAACCGTAGGGATGGGCCGAAATTCGTTTGACATTCGATTTAACAGAATTTCGGCAGCTTGAACCGAACTTCGGCATTCGGCCGACATTCGGTTCAAATGCCGTTATTGTTTTTCTAAATTGTCTCGGTCTCGGGTCTCAGTATTTTCTATGTATATTATGTATGTATTTAAGTATTTTAATTATGTTTATCCGTTGCCTAGTAACCATTTTGTGCGTTTGTTATATCTATAACTTAGATTAAAACATTTGTTTTAATCTAAGATCTATAAGAATTAATCTGTTCTGTTTATATGTGTGATTGTATAAAAACATGAAGGGTGTAATAATTATTACAAGTATTATTTGTTTTATTTACTATGTAGTGAAGCTAGATATCTTCCTCGTACCCGTCTTTTCAGCTCGTACCACACGTGTTCAATAAGATTCAAGTCAGGAATGTGGGCTGGCCAGCCTAAGGTGGAAATCTCGACTTCTTCCAGGTACAGTCTAGTTAGCGGTGTGACAGCGAGCGTTATCGTGCATTAGCAGGAAATGTTCGCCTATAAACTCGGCGAACGGTAGCACATAGTCTAGCAGAAGGTCGTTGATGTATCTTTCAGCAATTAGGCCCCCACCCCGACTACCAACAGATATGACTACCAGCTCCGTTTTTTCTTCTATAGAAATCCCCGACCATATCATACTGGACCCGCCCCCGTATACCACTGTTTCCGCCAAACTACATTGTGCAAATCGCTCTCCCGGTCTTCCTGTCAACGGTCGCTACCATGCAGGCACATCCTTGTTTCATCCGATAACGGGACTCGACTCCATTGTTATATAATATCCCATATCCCTATCTAAGTGATCGCGAGCAAACTGAAACCGGCCTTCTCGGTGGGCTGGAGACAATTTGGGCCCCGTAGCTGGCCTTCTTGGAGTCAAATTCGCCTCACTGTCCATTCGCTAACAGCCCTCTCTAGAACTTCTCTGAGCTGCCGTTGGACGTCCACGCCGCGCCGGTTAGGTGTCGATTTCGGAGAGAAGTGGTAACAATAAAACGGTCATCTCTCACCGAAGTGCAACGTGGTGTCTTCCAGATCCTGGTCTCCGGACAAAGTTGCTAGTCTCCCTAAACCTTCTGTACACCTTCAAGGCACAAGACTGGCTTAGATGAAGCTGTCGAGCAATAATACGCTGAGACAACTCTTGCCGGATTAAGATGACGATTTGAGCGACTTCTGCAGGTGCGGTTTACATTTTCTTTCAGATTCAGTGCAAGAGTAAGAATGCCTAATTATTTCAAGGACGCGACGCAGTTCCACTAGAATTTATATTACCACAGCTATTACCGTGACTTGGTAGGTATAGCGCAACCGTGCTAAAACTACAGTAAAATTTTTAATAACATAATAACAAACGTCGAGTAGCTACACTACTAATATTCACGTATTCGGACACATAATAGGTACTAACCATTCGTCAAATGTAGTCCAGGAGGGCGATCGCGCTAATTAATCTCAACCAAACTACAACTGAACCTCAGCCGTTATATAGTGCTATCGCGTTTGAAACACGCGATGGCGCTATACGAAGTCGGCAGAACGGCTACGGTTCAGATGTGGTTTTGTTGTAAATATTTAGCGCGATCGCCCCCTAGAAAAACAAAAGTTGTGCGTGGATAGCGCTATAAAGATATATATCCGTGATTTTGAGTAAATATCAGATTAAAATGGATAAAAACGAGTATTTATCCATTTTCGATAAATATCCGAGTATTTACTCTTTGGATATTTATCCACTGCCCATTACTAAAAAGAGCGACCTCCAGGAGGCCTTTGACACGTCATACGAGTTTGACAGATAGCGACCTCCAACACAAGGGGAATAAATATGAAATAAGTACTTAACAAGTTTCATCTATTCATCTTCTCTTGGGCTAGATAATGGGTGTGAGTGTAGGAAATTTTATTATTAATATTATTTATTATTTATTTATTATCGAGGCCTTCGCCCAGCAGTGGAACAATAGCTAGGTTTATAAGCTTTGCATTTTTTTATATAATTTTGAGAACTTTTAAAGACACACTACCTGCATAACACAAACTTACTTTTTAGCGCTCTCATTTCTATTGTAAATATCCAGTTGGTCAATAAACTTGACTATCAATATCTCCAACTTCGAATCAAAGGTTATCTATAGTTATAATTAAACGTCAGTATAGTTGTTTAATGTAAACAATAACATACTCCAGTGATGTCCCGGTTGTTTATACATATATCCATACATCATCCAAATGTATACATACATCCAACTCCGAAACCCCGAGAGCTTCCAGCTCGAACTAAAAAATTGCTCCGAATGCCTGAAGGATTGCGTAGACGTGGACGTGGACGATTACAACAACAGGTTTGTGAAAACTGTCCATGCGGTTGGGTCTAAGTTCTTCAAAACCCACCGTACAAGAGGACCTAGATAGCTCTCAGGCCATACTCTCAAACTGATGGAAGAGCGGCGCGTGATAGTTCTGCGTTCTTCGGATTGTTCGTCTCAGCTTCAGCGGCTCAATAAGCAGATCTCGAAGTCTTTGACTCGCGACACTCGCCGATTTAATACCGACCGTATTAAAGAGGCTATCGAGCGAAACAAAGGTTCAAAAGTGTTCGTAAGAGATTTGGGTATTGGGCAGAGCGAACTGACGACGCTGAAAACCGATGACGGCAGAACTGTCACGTCCAGGTCAGAAGTTATGGAAGAGGTCCAGAAGTTCTATGGACAGCTATATAGCATACATGTGCATAGCTGTCCATAGAACTTCTCGTCTAGAGGTGGCCGCGTGGCCACCTGTACAAAGTCGACGCGGCCACCTGTACAAAGCTTAGCTACAGACCCTAGAGCTTAGATAACCCGACACTACACCGAAGATATCCCGGACATCAGCCTGTACGAGATTGGTATGGCTCTCAAGCAGCTTAAGAACAGCAAGGCGTCGGGTGCTGACGGAATTACGGCTGAGCTTCTGAAAGCAGGCGTAAGACCGGTACTCGCAGCTCTTCAGAGACTATTTAATTCCGTCGTACTCGGAGGTAGAACGCCGGAAGCGTGGCATGAAAGTGTGGTTGTGTTGTTCTTTAAGAAGGGCAACAAGACCCCCTGAGGATCTACAGACCCATATCACTTCTAAGTCACGCTTATAAGCTGTTCTGAAGAGTTATAACTAATCGTCTCGCACGCAGGTTTGATGACTTCCAGCCAATCGAACAAGCCGGATTCCGAAAAGGCTTTAGCACCACATACATACGCTTCGGCAGGTTATACAGAAGACCGAAGAGTATAACCGGCCACTTTGCTTTGCGTTTGTGGACTATGAGAAAGCCTTTGATTCGATCGAAATATGGGCCGTGCTACAGTCTCTCCAACGATGCCATATTGACTACCTACCGGTAGTCACCACTTCGATGTACCCATCGAAGTGTTGAAGTGTTTGTACGAAAACGCCACTATGACAGTTCGCCTTCAGGACCAGAGCTCGAAGCCAGTCCAGCTGCAGCGTAGAGTGAGACAAGGAGACGTCATATCTCCGAAACTCTTCACTGCTACACTGGAGGACGTGTTTAAGCTTCTGGACTGGAGAGGACACGGCATCAATATTAACGGCGTGTACATCAGTCACCTTTGATTTGCCGACGATATAGAAGTCATGGCTGAAACCCTGGATGACCTCGGCACAATGCTCAGTAAACTCAACAGAGTCTCTCAACAAGTGGGCCTTAAAATGAACATGGAGAAGACGAAAATCATGTCTAACTCACGTGTCGTTCCCACTCCTCTGAAGGTTGAAGACTCGGCTCTTGAAGTTGTTGACGAATGAAATGTATACCTGGGACAAAACAGTCCAGTTAGGTAGGTCCAACATTAAGAAAGAGGTCAATCGTCGAATCCAACTCGGCTGGGCAGCGTTCAGTAAGCTACGAAATATCTTTTCGTCCAAAATACCGCAGTGTCTCAAGACGAAAGTCTTCGACGAGTGTGTGTCATCACTGGTAGATGACATACGGTACCGAAACGTGGTCGCTCAATATGGGCCTAATAAGCAGGCTCAAAGTCACGCAAAGAGCAATGGAGAGGGCTATGCTCGGGGTTTCTCTACGTGATCGAATTAGAAATGTGGAGATTTGTAGACGAACTAAAGTAACCGACATAGCCTAAAGAGTCGCCAAGCTCAAGTGGCAATGGGCAGGACACATCGCCCGTAGAACCGATGGCCGTTAGGGCAGAACGGTTCTCGAGTGGCGAGTGTGGGCAGGCCTCCAACAAGGTGGTCCGACGATCTGGTGAAGGTCGCGGGTAGCCGCTGGATGCAAGCAGCACAGGACCGGTCGTGGTGGAGATCCTTGGGGGAGGCCTTTGTCCAGCAGTAGACGTCTTCTGGCTGATGATGATGTTGATGAAATTAGTAACTCAAAAACTCACGAGATAGCGTGTGCTTCGTTTTCTTCGCCTTCGCCATAATAAATATAAGCAATAAAAAAAAGTAAGTACGTTTGTAATCTTGGATTTGTTATCATTGTAAATACAAACTCTAAAATTAATCGATTTTTGAGAGATCGTTCTTTTTGAACTCGACGTTTTTGTGAATCTATTTATCAGATTGCGATTCGAATCGATTTAAAAATCGATCTTTTTTTAAAAGATTCTCTCTCCTTTTAGTCTGGGCGCTATTTAGAGAAGAAATACTACCCTGTTGGCTTCAAAGGGTTGAAGACGGTGAGGCGGTGTATTGAGCCAGGCCAGGACTATCGTACTGTCTGAGCAACACCTATGGTGGTCTCCCACGTGGCTTGGACGGCCTTGTGAGTCTTGGCCTGCGATGCCCTTAGCTCTGGGCCATCACGCCCTGCCCGGCCTTAAGCCCAAACACGTCCCGTCACTGGTCACAGTGCCCGGTCTTGACTTTGACCTGCTCACTCGGTTCAGTTCACTAGACAAGCTCGTCGGAGTGACAGCTTGTCTAAAACGCTTTCTGCACAACTGCAGACACCACCCAGATTCGCGACGCTCAGGCCCCTTGTACGTCAGTGAACGAAGAGAGGCCCTACTTTACTGGGTGCGCAGTGTTCAGCACAATGAGTTTGCAGAGGACATCCACCGCCTTCAAACTGGCAAAATCTGCTCCGTCAGACTCCAGCGGCTGTCACCTCTCATTAAAGATGAGCTCCTTAGAGTTGGTGGACGACTGTCCCATGCGTCTATCCGATATAACGCGCAGCATCCGCTCATACTTCCCAGCTCTAGCCCACTTATAGACCTTATCATTGACCACTACCACAAAATACACTGCCACCCTGGCGCTGACACTTTACACGCTATCCTACGCCAACAATTTTGGATATTGTCCGCGCGCCGTATTATTAGACACCGAGTTTTTAAATGCATTAGATGCTTTCGATGCCGGGCCCAGCCGCAAGCACCCTTCATGGCCGACCTGCCAGCCGATAGAGTTACGCCTCAGCCAGTATTTAGTCAAGTCACGACCGATTTTGCCGGACCATTCCTCGTTAAATCTAGTACCCTACGTAATGTTAAACTCTTAAATGCGTACTTTTGTATATTCGTGTGCCTCTCGACTAAGGCGGTTCATTTGGAACCGGTCTCGGACCTCAGCACGGAAGCGTTCCTTGCGGCATTACAGCGTTTTATAGCACGCCGCGGTGCCCCGGTTCTCATCCGCTCGGACTGCGGTACAAATTATGTAGGCGCTAGAAATCAGCTCATCGAAGTACAAAACTTTCTTGCCTTGAACAATGACACGATTGCGCACAAGCTCGCTGGTCAGCACATTACTTGGTTGGTAAACGTCACTAAGGGACCATGGTTCGGTGCGTTACATGAGATCAACGTAAAATCAACAAAGCAACTTTTATATCGCGTAATTGGCGAACAGCACCTCACATTCGAGGAATTCTCTACACTTTTAGCACGAATCGAAGCTGTCCTTAACTCTAGACCTCTCTGCCCACTTTCGTCTGATCCTTCAGACTTTGAGCCGCTTACGGCCGGACATTTCATTATAGGCCGCCCACTAACGGCCCTTCCCGAACTATCCGTGGAAGATAGGCCGATCTCCACACGTAGGCGATTCCAGATGGTACAGGCCCTTTCCCAGCGCTTCTGGACGCTGTGGACCCAGTCCTACCTCCACACACTCCAAACCCGCTCCAAATGGTTGTCCCCATCCTCCCCTCCCCGAGTTGGCGAGCTCGTCCTCATCAAGGAGGACAACCTGCCTGCCCATCAATGGAGACTGGGGCGCATTACTCGCACCCTGCCTGGGAAGGATGGCGTCGTGCGGGTGGTGGACCTGGACACCGCCAATGGACACCTCCGGAGGCCTGTGTTCAAGATTGCCAGGCTCCCTCTGGATGAGCCCACCCTGGGCCCCGGAGGATGTACTCGCCACGGGCGAGACGTCTTGTAAGCGTATTAAGATACGCCTAGCGCCATCTAGCGTTGTATCGCGAAGTTGGCGCGCAGCAGGTGAAGGAACGACGCGGCCGGCGAGTGAGTCAGTCTGTCTGTTAACTACCGCGAGACGCCCACAGATATACGCGCCATGGACGCCGTGATAGTGACTCTGTGCCCTTAATGATACTGCCTGTGAAGATAGTGCCTGTGTGCTGTGCCGTGATCGTGAAGTCCACTTCATCGCCCTGCCCGTGCTTTGCCCAGTTCGCCCAGTTCGTCTCCGGGTACATGCGATCCCGTCCAGCCTGTTCCCGGTAAGTCCCTTCTCTGCTGTATTTGGCGGTGTCCTCTGACCCGCGAATACAGAGGGGTTCTAGCATCTAGTTAGTTAGCCGCTATACCACAGGGCTCTAAAACCTTAGAAATCGGAATAATATGAATCCAAATTAGCGCTGGTGTCGTAACTTAAAAGTACGAAATTTCACAATACCAATCCGATCCAACACCGATCGGTTTCAAGAGTAAGGGGGCTGACTGGTCCAACTTCCAACTTTTTTCGTAACTTACATCCTCTTTGTTGTCTTCTATATCACTTACTTAATCACAGAACTTTTACACATTTCTCTATTTTAATTTTAAACATTTTCATTTACACAAACTTTGAACACAACAAAAAGGAATTAGCCAAACTATTGCAGCCGTTCTAAAATGATGCGCGCACAAACATTTCGCCAATTGATTTTTTTACTAATAAAAATTTCAAGCTTAATAAAATGGCTTCATGTCTTTACCTCATATCCGCATTTTGTCGGGGCTTTTGAACTTGGCACCGCCAACACCGACCCTACTATAAACAGTAGCAATACCGGTAAACCGCACATCACTATCTGAAACAAAGAGATCAAACCATTTTATACATAGATACATATAATACATAATTAATCCCAGAAGGGTAAGTCAGAGACTACGCAATGAGGACAGCAAAAGCAGACCTCCACCATAGTCCACTTTTCACCATAGCGACTGTACATGTGCTCAGCGTAACAGGTGGTGAGCCCATCGCCGCTCTATGCTGTTGGATGTATGTGCAGTGTTTAGTCCGTTAGTCGCCTTTTACGACACCCAAGGGAAGAGAGGGGGTGGTCGTAGTCTTTCACCGCTACGTGGCTACGTGACACGGTTAAAATCACGACTATTATTACAAAATGGTTAGTCAGAGACTAGGACCGCAAAAGCAGTGGACTACCACCCAGTGATGAAAGGACTTGAGTCTTTTAAGTCTTTAAGTAAGGACTAAACTTTCTAGACTCGACTCCAAAAATACGACTCACGACTTTTTACTAATCTGAGGGGACTTCAGTCATTATAATACGACTCGGAAATAAAACGACTCGAGCTTTTTATTAAAGAACTCACAACTTAGTCTCGAGTCTTTTAATAAAGAACTCGAGTCGTTTAAAATTAAATTATAATAAAACTTTAGTGTAAGATCAAGCATATTTATTTAAGGTTATCAATATTTGCTTCATTGAACAAATCAATATTTTGTCATCAATATCATACAATGAATTGTATTGTAATTCTAAATTACTACAAATAGGCATTTTTGATTCAAATCAAAAGTTTTAGTTAAGTAAATCAATATTCCATATTAATGAATTATAGCTTACTTTATTTATTTATTTATTTATTTATTTATTTATTTATTTCGGGACAACAAACAGTTACAACATATTATATAAACATAAAATCATAAATATCTGGTGTAATACACCACATCAACAAACACAATATTGTAACCCACGACATTATCCACATATTAATAAAGAAAAAGTGTGCTACTGTGGATCCTGCGCCACTGCAAGTGCTTATGAAAACAATACAATTTTATATTTTAATTTGAAACATTGAATAATTCTGAAATAAACAAAAGTAAAAGATTTGAAAATGCTGCACCTATTGTGAGTTTACAAAATATACCTAAGCTAAATTCACTTATTTCTATTGTAAGTTTACAAAATATTGCAAGAATAAGAGAAGAAAACAGAACCCTGCTAACACCCCCCAACCATTCCCCTCTCTTGCCTTTGTCTATACAAAAACTTAAGGGAGTCTGATTTAAATTTCCATTTCGAAGTAGAGAAAATATCAATGGTTATAAAAGTGACGTTATAGGACTCAGCCATTCTACGCATAGGACAACGCAATCCAGTGTTTGTACGAGCTTAGACATCATTTTATTTATTATATTTATTGATTTCTATGAAATTTATTATAACATGTCTTAATTATTGAGTGTGTACCCACTATATAAAAACAGTATATTAAATCCACATTCATTCTAATAATTCATTACAGCGTATGAGCGCGCCTTACGAATCAAAACTCCCACGAGTCGAGTCGTTTTAAAATGTTGGATCCTTTTCGTCACGACTGAGTCGTTTAAAAATCTCGAGTCTTTTTAAATTGACTCAGTCTAAAAATAAAACTCGAGTCATAGTCGAAGATTCCTAAAAGGCTCAGGACTCAAGGTTTAAAGACTCGATCGAGTTGTGAACCGTCATAACCGAGTCGAGTTTCTTTTAAAAGACTTAAAAGACTTGAGTTCTTTCATCTCTACTACCACCCTCCACGGTACACCATAGGTCAACTGCACATGTGCTCAGCGTGATAGTTTATGCTGTTAAATATATATGCAGTCTAATCAGTTGTAATTTGGTGCCTTTGATTTGCCTCACAATGTCCGCGCGCATGTTCGGGTCTGAAAGCGGTTAGAGGTGTTTAGTCGTGGTGTCGTTTCGTCATTGTTTTTAACTTTCATGGACGTAGTGTCGTTTCGCCATTAACAAAAAATTTTATAATATTTGGTGGTCGATTGATCATTTGTAAATCTTCTTTTAAAATATTGTACAATCAACAAACTAAATTAATGATAAACCAATATGTTTTTCGGTGTATTTGGTGGTTTGCGGTGCGGTGCGGTGCGGGACGTTCGTATGCGCAAACATACCGCGACCTGTATAACAATAGAGAGTCCATCGAGTCATTTAATTTATTTTGATGGTGTGTAATGTGTAAGTAACTAAATTAATGCATTTTTTGAGAATATAACTGCATTGCGGACTGTACATTAAGAGAGTGACCAAACGACACCGAAAATAATTAATTTTAAGTAGCAATGACGGAACGCTACCATTTTTTCTTAATGACGAAACAACACCACTTCTAACCAAAAATTTGCCAGGGTGTCGCCGTCGACGTAATCGTTGTGGAGGACATCATCATCAATTTGGTGATAAATTGCCTAGTCTTTGACTAACCCTTCAGGGATAAATAGTCGTGATTATATATGTGTGTAGGTATATAGGACCACTTGTATATAAAGCCTTTGCTCTCTCTCAATCGCAACAGGAAGATGCTAGAACGTAGGTAGGTACTCTTTGTCACTATTAATAATTGCCCTCTTCTGTAATAAAGCCTTTGCTCTCAATCGCAACGGGAAGATGCCAGTACGTACTCTTTTTAGCTTTCCGTACCCAAAGGATAAAAATGAGACCCCATTACCATGACTTCGCTGTCTGTCCGTCTGTCTGTCACCAGGCTGTATCTCAAGAACCGCGTTATCTAGACAGTTGAAATTTTCACAAATTATGTATTTCTGTGGCCGCTATAACAACAAATACTAAAAACAAAATTTGCAATAAAACCTTTGCTCTCAAACGCTAACAGGAAGATGCTAGTACGTACTCTTTTTTTCTATTAATGGCCCTCTTCTGTAAGCAGGCAGTCAATTAATTACATACTTAGCAAGCAGGTCACACGTTAAGAGGTTCGTCCGAATGACCGTGCTATCCACTGCTTTCTATAATTAAACAATTACTTCGTTGATTAGAGCGGAAAAGTTGGTAGCTGATAGCTGTATATATCTGATTCTGATTTATCGTGAGCCCTGAGGTAAAGAAACACTAAAGAATACCAACTCCTCTCTTCAATTGGGTGTCGTAAAAAGCAACTAACGAACTAAAGACTGCACATACAAGAAATTCAAACTATGCTTACCCGACAAAAATGCCTGCGGGATGGCCGTTAAAATATTGAATGGTCTGCCCAATGATATTGGCTCTGCCTCATGACGTCTGTTATGTGGCACAAGAATCAAAAGTAAACTACACAGGTACCTCAATGAAAAAAGATTTTACTCCGTACAAGAATATTTATACAGTAATTATTTATTGACGACCTCCTTGGTCGAGTGGTTTGGACACCGGTTTTCATGGTGTCGCCATCTCTAAGGTCCCGGGTTCGATCCCCGGTCAGGTCAATTTAGAAATTATTGTTTTTCTAAATTGTCTCGGGTCTGGGTGTTTTCTATGTATAATAAGTATGTATTTAAGTATTTTAAGTATATTTATCCGTAGTCTAGTAGCCATTTAACGAGTTTCATAACGAAGCTTCTCTTGGGCTAGATAATTGGTGTAAGTGTAGGAAAGTTTATTATTTTATTATTTTTATTTCCTTCTGCTTCTGTTGTCAACCTAACTAACAGTCTCCAGAATATTTAACTTTTATTTTTTAACAATAATTGTCCACTCAACCATACTGATTCGAAGATCATGACAAAAACAGAAACTATGGGGGCAACGCGGTTGGGTTCAAACCAAAATAACAACTTTTTAGGGTTCCGTAGCCAAATGGCAAAAACTGAACCCTTATGTAGGTATTCGTCATGTCCTGCTGTCCGTCCGTATGTCACAGCCACTTTTTTCCGAAACTATAACAACTATAATGTTGAAACATGGTAAGTAGATGTATTCTTCTGGAGTGAACCGCATTAAGATTTTCACACAAAAATAAAAAAAACAAGAAATTTTGGGGGTTCTCCATACGTAGAACTGAAACTCAAATTTTTTTTTTCATCTAACTCATCCGTGTGGGGTATCTATGGATAGGTCTTCAAAAATGATATTGAGGTTTCTATTATCATTTTTTTCTAAACTGAATACTTTGCGCGAGAGACACTTCCAAAGTGGTAAACTGTGTGCCCCCCCTGTAACTTCTAAAATGAGAGAATGATGAAACTAAAAAAAATATATGATGAGTACATTACCATGCAAACTTCCACCGAAAATTGGTTTGAACGAGATCTAGTTAGTAGTTTTTTTAAATACATCATAATAAATAAATTTTAAAAAATACACTATTATTATTGAATGTGGGGCAAACCGGACATGGGACCATAACGGCTGACCCCCTTTGTATTGGCTTGTTTTGTACTCGCTGTTGTTATTTACTTACATTATAAATATTTGCATAACGATTCATTGCGGACTGACAACAGAAAACACACTAAAGTTAATTATAATCACTTTGGCACAACAATAATGCACTAACATAGGTTTTTAAGATAAATAATGTCACTAACACTATGGACCCAGGTCTGAAATAAATGATATATTTTTTTAGAACTACTGATCCAAATAAATCACTTATTAGCCATTCCAGCTAAATCTCGTTGATAAGTCAATTTCAAACACACTGAACGAATTAGCGAACCCTTTACGTTTGACAGCCGATGCCGACTGAATGTAATCATGTGTAAACAAGCCAAAATCATAACAAAAAGCAAAATGTATTCACACATGGCTGAAGACGCGCAAGGGCGTCACTGTGGCGGCGGCTGACGCACGGAGGCGTCACAGAATATTTGTTAGCCGCCATGGACAAAAATCCTTAAAATTGGGATACGCAATGAATCGATTAAATTATAATAAGTAGATTTTGAAGAAAATAGTTTTTTGTAAGAACACCATAGGTACTATGTACCCAAAATTGAAGCAAATAAAGATATTTCATTTCATTTCATACATCCAACAGCGGCTTATTTCCGCCCGATCCAAGATTTTGTTCCCAAGCGCTCCAAGAGTAAATAATATAAATACTAGCGGCTGCTCGCGGTTTCACCGGCGTGGTTACCGTTCCCGTGGGAATATCGGGATAAATAGTATCCTATGTGTTAATCCAGGTTATAAACCTATCTGTATGCCGAATTTTATCCAAATCCATTCAGTAGTTTTTACGTGAAAGAGTAACAAACATCCATCCATACGTTCCCGTGGGAATATCGGGATAAAAAGTATGTATGCCGAATTTCATCCAAATCCATTCATTACAAACTTTCGCGTTTATAATATTAGTAACTAGGATATTATTTTGTAAAATTGTTCCCAGGGGCTCCAAAAGCGTATGCAAATTTATTCTTCAAAACCTCTGATCTCCATACATTGATTACCAGGAGAGAATGTTTGTTTTGTATTTTAATGTTTTGGATCTGTAGGAAATGAAATTGGTAAATGTGGTTTTATTTATTATTTTAACATGAAAATGATTGGAGTTCTTGGGAATGAATGTATAGAAGTTAAACTTTGGAGAACAACAGATTTGGAGCGCATCTAACAACACAGAGCGGCGATGGGCTCGCCAATACTTTCTACACTAAGCAAAGTTGTAATTTAATGAAAAGTGGACTATGGCAGAGGACTGCTTTTGCTGTCCTCATTACCTAGTCTCTGACTAACCCTTCGGGGATAATAGTCGTGATTATTATTTATATAAGTATAAAAGCCCGGCAAATGACTCCACTCCACCTGATGTTCAGCAGAAGTGGAGTCAGGCGCGAGGACAACTTGCAGCGTCAGATTAACCTCTTCAAGGGAAGAGATGTGTTGGCTTGGCAGTATTCTGAATAATGAAACGCCACCACTAGGGTTGCCACTTTTTTAAGGACGAATAATATGTTTTTAATTTTGTTAGAACAAAAATAAAGTACACAGCATTAAAAAGGGATTCCGGATTCGCCGGATTCTTGTTTCGCCGGATTCTTGTTTCGTCGGATTCCTGTTTCGTCGGAAATATTTATATAGAATAATATCACTAAAGTAAAGAAAACATGTAGTTTTATTTGTTATTGTATGATATATTATTTTATTGCCACTATCGGACATAACTTAATTTACTTACTTAGAAATGGGTTTGATTCATATTTTCAAAGAAATTACGATTTTCCTTTAAACATTTTTTATCTGTTACGTTAACTGTTAACTTAACAGACGTTATTAAATTAAGAACAAATAAATATTTTTATTAATGTACCGAAATGTCTGCCCTTTATTTAATAGATAGGTAAAGCCGCGTTATTTCTATAGTCTAACAAAAATCCGGCGAAACAAGATTCCGGCGAATCAGGAATCCGGCGAGTCAGGAACTAATCATTATTTTTTTGTCTTTAAAAACGTATTTTTTGTTGCTCTTTCTTTTACGTAAATAGAGTATTTTAGCGTACTTTATTGCTGTCGTAGATTATAAGGTACGCCTACATGAAAAAGAGGACAATACTCTATTTTAAAGTACGGGTGGCAACCCTAGCCACCACACATCTCCAGTTTTAACATACACACATATAACCACGGCTATTATCCCCGAAGGGTTAGTCAGAGACTAGGCAATGAGTACAGCAAAAGCAGGCCTTCACCAAATAGCAACTGCCCATTCGAGGTGAAATGCGACTAAAACCTATAGCGACTAAAAAAGTAAACAATCGAGACAACGCGATAATTAAATATACGTTCGAGGTGAAATGCGATGCGGTGAATAGCTACAAGGAATTAAAGGACTAACAAATGGCCGCTCTATGCTGTTGGATGTAATATGTGCAGCCTTTTTTTTTTTTTTTTATTGTTTGGTTTGCAAAACTGGTATTACAATGTAAGAAAATTACTAATTTACTTATATTAAATACTACAGTTACTGTAAGACCTTCTAGATGCAAACACCGCATGTGCTTAAGAATGACGACTGAGTACCTAAGCTGTATAAAGGTATCAAGTTACATTTTTAATAGAAAAAAAAGAGAAGAATTACTTAAAACAAATAACGAATATAAAATTAATTAACCTAACCTATGTACATCTAATAATTTTATCAAATTACTTTTAATAGAGGCGATAGAACCGCAAAATATATCGACATCGGCGCGAACACTATTGCAGCTTGATGTCATACGGTAGAGTGGTGAATGCTGACCCAAGTTCGTTTTGCACATAGGCAAGTCAAAGGTTTAGCCTTTAGTCCGTTAGTCGTCTTTTACGACACCCAAGGGAAGAGAGGGGGTGATAGTATTCTATAGCCGCTAGCGACACGGGATACGCATCGAAATATCAGAAACACTTCCAACCTGGCAGTTAAACCCGCCAATGGACAAAATGTTTGGCATTCGGTCTCTCTGTCCGTTCTTTTCTATGTTAAGCCGGCAAAAGGGTATACGGGCACAAGGTCGCTTGCCCTACAGTCGGATTTTTTGCATCTTACAGCGTTTTCACATATAGGCGTTTTAGCCGCGCGACAACCGCGCGACTTAGAAGTGCTACTATCAAACAGTTCGCATCAATTACAACATCGAACATAGCTCCTGGGGGGTTACTCTTGAACGCAAACTCAATCTTAATACAATTTCAATGCGTTTAATATGTATCGATATTGGGATAAGTAAAGATAATTCCGGAACGCCATCTCCATAATAATTTGTTCAATCAATTTCCACGCAATTTAATTCCAATGTGGCGCTATTGTCGCTTACAAAAGTGCCATTTGACATTTTTTAGATTTGTGATTGGAAATTGATTAATGCAATTGTGTTTCAAGAGAAGCCCTACAATTCTTTGAAATTGTCAATACATGTCAATCTACGGCATTAGAGACGCCTAGAATACTATTTTCCAATATTTACAATTTACAATCTTTCTGTATATTCTGTACGGAGCCGAAACCTGGTCCGTAGACTGCCGCATAATTGATGCATTGGAGATGTGGTATTGGAGACGTTAATTAAAAATAGCCTGACGTTTATTATAATATGTATTAAAAGCGTTTACTATGTATGGTAAGTACCTTTTAACTATGAGACGACCAACACCTCAGTCTCCCTGTGACCACGGACCGTGTAAAGGGTTCGAAACGTTAGGACTGAAAAAATAAACTCTAAAATGTACTAAATAAACGCCACCTTAGCTGCTGCTACTAGTACATGCTGGAATGAGGTCGTTTTATTAAAAAAATGAAATTTTATATATATTTTTTAAATACTTTAATGTTATTGTTCGTTTTTGCTGAATAAACAATTTTCTATTCTATTCTGCTTGATAGTTCTAAGTCGCGCGGTTTAAACGCGACTTAAACGCCTATATGTGAAAACAACCTTTAAGAGCGACAGCCTAACAACAGCTTGCTCGCAAAATACCACGAGCATTTTAATATATTACTCCTCCATGCCCTAAAAACCTTAAATGTCCAGAACAATAAACTTGTAAAATGACAAAAGAAAGCATTATTTTTTTGTGTTAACCTTCTTCCATTATTCTGTGTATTTGCTACATGAAAAGATTAACTAGGTAGACAGAAATGTTACCTGAGCAAACTAAATAAATGCTGACCAGACAATAGGTGGTCATTTCGATACATCCGTGCCAGCAAAAAAGCGGTTACTTGTCTTCATAACTCATAAGGTATTATTAATAGCCTATCCTAGGATCTAAGTTTGCCAAAACAATTCTACAATAATAATAACAAGTGTGTGTAAAATATGTTGGAGTGCTTACGACGTTGTGTTACGTGGACATCGCCGCTCTATGCTGTTATATGAGTACTTATGGGAATTGGCTATTTGACAGTAGTAACAATTAGATATGAAATATATCGGAAATGGTAGGTCATGATTTAACGATAATTATCCAATACTTTTTTCTTATTATGATAATTTGTAAATATTTTATTTTTACAAAATAAATTTGCGATTTTTGTCTGTGGATTACAAGACCCGAAACAAGGGCGGCCATGATTGAGCTTCATGTGACGTCACATTTCACAAAGTATACAAAAACTATCTGTCAGGTTTCAAGTTAAGTTTCTATATTTATTGAAATGTGACGTCACAGAGCAAAATGTCACGTGACCACCGTTTCCGCAAGAAATTTTAAATCATTAAAGAAAAATATGTTTTTTTTCTGTTAGGAGGCCTATTACATCTCGAATGTGATTTTTGCGTATAATGCCTATTTTCGCATTTGGTAGTAATTTTGTAGTTGTATTTATCGTTTTTATCGAAATAGGATAATAAATTTGTGCATAATATTACAAATATCCATTCTGTAAGCATAAGTTGAATTCGGACGGCCGGCGCATCGCATTTTGTAGTAATTTTGCAGTTGTATTTATCGTTTTTATCGAAATAGGATAATAAATTAATTATAAAAACTTTATTCCTCATGAAGTAACAGTTACTCTGGTATAAACTTTGCTAAATAATATTATCGCAGATAGGAGATATTCACAGTTAATTTATAGCAATTTTCGAAGTTTTTTGTTTTAGAATAAGATTTTTTTCCTATATAAAATCAATGATATCTAAAAATTCCGAGGCCGCTACGCATTATTTGACTATATAAGAGATAACATTAGATTTTCTTTATTTCACTTGTTTAGAACAGTAGTTCAATCGATGAGCTCAAAAAAGTGCCTTCGCGCACTTTATGAAAATCTTTCTCAGCCGTTTTGGGTTTAATTAAAAAGTTAAGCAAAATTTACAAAAAGCGAGGCCGCTAAGCACTATTCCAATAGTTATTCTACACTATTCAATAAGTCACAATTGTTAATGTATTTTCGTTTCTGAGATCCATAACGCCAAAATTGGCCATTTTACGCAAAAATCACAGTCGAAATGTAATAGGCCTCTTAAATAAGTAAAGCTTTTTCGAGAAAGAAATATTGTACGGCGTATAAAATAAGCGTTTGTAATTTTTTAAATACTTTTTCGGAAACTGTCAAGTAGCCAATTGTGCAGTCTTTAGTCCGTGAGTCGCCTTTTACGACACCAAGGGAAGAGAGGGGGTGGTAGTATTCTTTCACCGTCACGCGACACGGTTGCTTGTTTGGATTGTTATAAAGCGGTTCGTAATACTAGCACTTCATAAAGGGTTGAGTTTATTTCTCGCAGTTAGCAAAGAATGTGTAAGTATGACAAAAACTAGAATTTCTACAAATGAAGCACACATCCTGCTGGCCTGTTCAACTGTACTGCGCCTTACTTAGTCATGTGACTGTACAAAAACTGAGCGATCGATTCGAGAAACCGTTGGCGGCGTGCGTCAATGTGAAGCTACTTTGCAAAAGGATGCGCCTCGGATGGGTGATCGATTTTGTTACGCTTGCGATTTTTAATAACATGGCATTGAAAATGTGTAAAAAAAAGTAAAGTAATCCTGTACACTGTCTTATTGCAGGCAGGTTTACTATCCGTAGCGATTAGTCCGGACATGTCCGGCTCTTTAATTTGTCCGGATTTTGGAATATGAGTTACAAAACTATATTATAAAGTAGGTAATATCAAATAAGTCTTTAACCTTTATTAACTTCTCATTTACCTAAAAACAAAATATAAAAAGTGCGAGTAAAAAAGTCCGGACTTTTATCGAAATGTCATAGGCTTTTTGTCAACGGTGTCGGTAGCGGTGAAAGAATACTACCACCCTACCTTCCCGTGGGAGTCGTAGAAGGCGACTGAGGGATCAACCCAGAGAATGGGCAGCAGCATCCTCTGAGATCACCACCGTCATACCACAGAATAATTAATAGTACT
The DNA here is from genome assembly GCA_963921215.1 of Scoparia ambigualis. Classification (NCBI taxonomy): domain Eukaryota; kingdom Metazoa; phylum Arthropoda; class Insecta; order Lepidoptera; family Crambidae; genus Scoparia; species Scoparia ambigualis. The sequence continues at coordinate 3,649,805 of OY992525.1, forward strand.
ACCGTACAGAAGACTCACTCTCTAACAAGAGTCAAGTTTAGGTAAAAAATATTGCCTACTTTTACGACTTTTACGCGAAATTGAAACTTCGAGCGTTCATATTTCGTTAGGCAACGCCGACTCGATATCTATTCAACGTTAGCAGCGCAGGGTTCCCATTCATGGATATATATTAAAACTAGCGGCCGCTCGCGGTTTCACCCGCGTGGTTCCCGTTCCCGTGGGAATATCGGGATAAAAAGTATTCTATGTGTTAATTCAGGTTATAAACTATCTGTATGCTGAATTCCATCCAAATCCATTCAGTAGTTTTTACGTGAAAGAGTAACAAACATCCGTCCATACTTACAAACTTTTGCGTTTATAATATTAGTAGGATAAATCAGATTCCCTGTTCTTTATTTTATTTAGATACCCTGAAATACAACAGTACCTTTTATACGGATTATAAGATCGTTAGTCATTGTTCGGTGCACAAAAATCACAGAAAAAAACGTTCGTTTTACGCGCGACGTGGAGCGTACGAGTCGAGCGGCAACCTAGTGCATACGCCCGCCCGGGAAGCGCACCGGTCGAACATACTTACATAAACTGCAGAGTGACACCCCTGGAGGCCAATTCTCATTTTTCGAGATGTAGTCTCGAATAGAGATAAAGTTCGAATTCGAATTTTTTTCGAGTGGTAATCCAATTTAGTTATTCTGGATATCTCGAACTCGACATTTCTCGAAGGAGAGCCGCTCGAATTGCATCGAGTGGTCGGCAGTGGTCGAGACGTAATTTCGACTAAGAGAAACCGACGAAACGTCAAATAGCGGCGAAATTACCAACCGGTTTAAAAACGGATGGAACGTGTGGAACGGGAGGCATCCCGAGTTGATTGCATTAAAGGAATGGCAACATTCATCACAAAAAACTCGAACTCGAAGTCTATTTCGATTAGCGCTGAAAATAGTGAACACAATGTTGATTATCGAGATTTTATTGTCGAGATAGAGATCGAAATCAAAACTCGATTCGAGACTACATCTCGAAAAATGAGAATTGGCGCCCTGGTCATACTGCGCTCGCCAACCCGCCCAAGCGTGGCGATTATGGCAACTTTCCCCCAACAGGAAAACCAACTATCCTTGGGGGAGGCCTTTGTGATCTATGGAGGCCTTTGTCCAGCAGTGGACGTCCTCTGGCTGATGATGATGAGGCTTTGTGTCAGGACTTTTCAACTTCCTAAATTGAAATTTTGGGAGTTAAACTTACTCGCGTCCGTAGGTTTACCCTCGAGACCCTACACGTGACCCCTGGGCGGTGCTAAATGAGTGACACTGACTGAGTGGTAGAGCCACACGCATTAGGCCGGCACGCCCGGCGTAATTCCACCCTCTCACGAATATCCGGCGTGAAATAATGGCACTTGGTGCTGTTGTGTTTCGTCCTGTCAGTGAGGGTTCCGGAGGCCCATCTCTCCCCCCCCCCCCCCCCTCTGCCTCTTTCTCACAATTCCTATTCCATCCTTAACCCTATTCCTAGACGGCAACGCGCTTGCGATTCCTCTGGTTTTGCGAGTGTCCATGGGCGGCGGTGATTACTCTCCATCAGGTGACCCGCCTGTTCGTTTGCCTCCTTCTTTTATAAAACAAATGGTAACCCTAGTTGCAGGACAAAGGCCTCCATTATTGCAATCATGTCATGGCTACAAATGATTGGGTATTTATATAATGCCGGCACTTCACATGGCGTATCGTGTTTGTGTGGCGATATCGTTGTGTTTGCCCAAATAATCTGGCACATCACTTGGCGTCAAACAAGCCATCCACACATGGCCTATACGGGCAAACAACGCAAATATTCACAATATTTGCTTGTTCACAAACAAATTGAATGCAACAGTGATGGACGTGTTAGTGGCAGCAGCTTATTACATTTACCTGAATGCGGCTTGCCAACACCTGTTTTTTTATTGTGCAGGGTTCTCCTAAGTTATTTTGAATACCGATCCATGCAACGTTGTCAGTTTTTGTTTTTATGAGAGCCATTTTTGGGGTCCCAAACACTAGGATGCATTTGGTATAATTCCAAAAATCGCAATACGGTTTCGTTTGTCCAATCCATTTTACTACGTTTACGTAAAAAAAAAACTGAACACGTCTGAAAAGGACAGCCGCACTGAACAGAACCAAGTGTGGACGGCCCACGCAAATATTTGCCGTATTTGATTCCTTTGATGTGTGATCAAAAACCGACAAGTGGACGGAAACGCATATTCGCTATTTGCGTTGTTTGCCTTATTCGTGCAAATAAAGCAAATATATTCAAATAGACCGTCTACACATTGCCGTGTTCGGACAAATAATGCAAATACGCGAACACGATACGCCAAGTGAAGTGCCGGCATAAGCCCCACGCTTGCCAAATACGGGTCGAAAAATCCGAAAACACATTTTACCCGAACTAGGAATTGGAATCTTTGGATATCGAGCCGAGCGCCCGACCACTCGACCACCAAGGCGTTTAGGAGCGGAGCCATCGCAATCGTCAATGTGATGGCACTTTTCAAAAGGATGGGCCAAGGACGGGTTACGTATTTGTGACGCTTGTGATTTGAATCACATGCCAAATATGTGTACCTATATGGATACACACTTTAACAATAATTTAAAACGAGTCAAACACGTTCGAGATTTAGGAATAATATTGGATGATCAACTGTCTTTTAATCTTCGCGGTTTAAAAAGTTTGGGGGTCATAAACAGAATCACAAGTTTTTTTAAAGGTTTACGCATTTCGGTTTCCCATACAAAGGAGATCATTCAGGCTCCATACATTTTTAGACCTTTTCTGAAAGTGCCGTCCAACAAAAAAAACAGTACGCATTGTTAGAACAAACCATTTGGAGTAATAGTTAATATAGCACAAAAGTTGTAGGATTGCTCTGAGCCAAGTTATACAAGTTCGATGATTCATCATTTTCATACATTTATTGATTTCTGAAAGTGATGGAACTGGGAAACATAAAATAATGATAGATATTGCTAGAACGAATGATCTGAAGCAATTGTCATTGCAGCGCAAAAGCTGTGGGGTAATCATCTATTCCGTTCATACAAAAAAAATTAGGAATCAATACCTAAATGTATGAAAATGATGAATCTTCGAACTTGTATAACTTGGCTCGGAGCAATCCTTTAACTTTTGTGCCATATTAACTATTACTCCAAATGGCTAGTTATAACAATATGTACTATTTTTGTTTGTTGGCCGGCACTTTCAGAAAAAGCCCAAAAAAATGATGTCCTTTCCAAGCCGACATTTTTAAAAACCATTAGGCCAATTTTGATGAAACTCGGCATATAAAAAGATCGAGAAAAAAATAAAGAGATCTAAATAGTTTGTTTAAAAAACATTTCCAAAAAACGTTGATTTAACTGAGTTATTGCGATTTTAAACTTTCTATAGTGGACATTAAATCGCAATAACTCAGCCAAATAAACCTTTTTTTTAAAATGTTAATAACAAACTATTTAGATCCCAGTATTTTACTTTAGCATGCAAAGTTTCATTAAAATTGGCTTATTGGTCTTTAAAAATTGTATGGGAAACCGAAATGCGTAAATCCTCTTAGGGGAGTGGTCACGCTGAGAACTCTATATGTCTCCTTCGTCAGATCTATTCTCGACTTTGGGTGTGTTATTTAGAGTCTCCATTACCAGCTTCACGTCGTCCGTCGATAGAATAGAAAAAAATAGAAAGAAAATTTAAAAAGATTTTGAATTTTCGGCGTGATCACATTAGTGAATCTTATGACGACTCTTTAGATCGCGATAAACTTCTCAGTTTACATAACAAATGAAAATACTTCGACTAAGGGTCGATTTTTCAATTCTCAGTTAAAACATAATCGTTAGTTAAAGTATTATACAACCAATTTGAAAATGTACTGTCAAATCTTGTCTTTTCTCTTTTTACAAGTGACATTTCAGGTAGGCCACCTAATACTTTATCAGACGGATAAGTTTTATCCGAGGATGGAAAAATCAGCCCTTAGTCTTTCTACACAAAATTCTCAATAACTATATTGATAGTACTACACTGCTTTTTTTATATAAGGAGGCAAACGAGCAGGCGGGTCACCTAATGGAGAGCAATCACCGCCGCCCATGGACATCAGCAAAACCAGAGGAATCGCAGATGCGTTGCCGACCTTTAAGAAAGGAATAGGGTTAAGGAAGGAATAGGAATTGTGAGGGGGGGGGGGGGGGAAGGGGCCTCCGGAACTCGGAACTTTCACTGGCCGGACGAAACACAACAGCACAAAGTGCCATTATTTCACGCCGGATATTAGTGAGAGGGTGGTATTACGCCGGGGAGCTGGCCCAATGCGTGCTGCAACGCAGCGTGGCTCTACCACTGTCAGCGTTACTCATTTAGCACCACCCAGGGGTCACGTGTAGGGTCTCAAGGGTAAACCTACGGACGCGAGCAACTTTAACTGCTGTCTAAAACTATCTTTAATAATAAAGCTCGCTTGCCCGCTCGCCCCAATCGTATTTCAAATTGTTTCGTATTGTACCGCCCCGTCTTCGAAAGAACTATATACACTTGTAAATTGTTTCCTTAATCGATGTCTTTGCATGTATAAGAAAGAGTTTAGTGACCTCGATATCTTCAGCATTTCGGTCAAATCTTTTAAAAATACAGTATAAAGGCCGTCCGCGCCTCGGATGGGGTATCACATTTGTGACCAAGCAACCCAAATTGGGCAAAATGATGGGTTATTATGGCCCAACTTCCCCATATGGGAGGCCTATCCCCAGCAGTGGGACGTTTATAGAATAGATGCACCGGGTACCCGGCGGTTTCGGCACTATTTCAGGATGCGGCCGGATACCGGATAATGATGCCGGATAACGGGTAAAGCCGGGTAATAATAAAAGAACCCGAATGTGTATCCGAATAGGAAAATGTTAATTCAACTTTGTACTTAAATGAACTTATAATTTTAACAAATTTTAGTATTAAATCAAGTATTTATTTCCCATTTATTTATGTTAATTTAATTTTACGAACAGCCCCCGTACTCTCGAAACCGATCGCTATTGGATCGGATTGGTATTGTGAATTTTATTTCATATTTATAAGTTACGACACCAGCGCTAATTTGGATTCTTAAATGGGTAAACTAAATAGCATTGAGTTTTGTATTTTTTTCACTCCATATCCACGCAATATGAATCCATATTAGCTCTGATGTCGTAACTTAGGAGTACGAATATTCACAATACCAATCCGATCCAATAGCGATCGGTTTCAAGAGTAAGGGGGCTGGTCCCAACACTCATATCCCTCCCCTCTCTGCCTCACCCCGCACCGCTTAGCCTTCAGAGCGGTGCGAGGATCCATTCACTCTTGGATTTTTTTGACAATTTTTTGACAGTAACTGTCAACGTCAAATTTGACAGAATGGAGCATAGACTATGCTATATTGTGCGATAACAATACATAAGATAAACCACAGAACCGAAATAACCAAACTTGTTCATACTAAAGTAGTCTGTCAATCTATGAAAACACGGTACAAAGTCAAGTGTGTTTTTGTAGGTGCGGTCTCATGCGACCGCTTGGGGTTTGAGGGGTTAAAAGGCATTTTGCCGGTTACCCGGCAGATCCGGCAAAAATTATGCCGGGTACCCGTTAGCCGGCAAAACCAGGATCCGGCCCATCTCTAGTTTATAGGCTGATGGTGATTATAGGCAATCAACACCCAATTTTAAACGCGACGATTCAACACTCATTTGTTGGCTAATGTTTGTTTTGATTACAGAACAATTGCGTTTTGTTTATGCTTCAATACTAGTATGATATAATGGTATACATATGACACACTCACGACTTATTATTTTAACCAAAGAGTTAGTCAGAGACTAGGCAATGAGGACTGACGATACACAAATAACAACTACACATGTGCTCAGCGTTGGATGTATGTGCAGCCTTTAGGGCTCATTTACATTGGTCGTTAGCGCCCGCATGCGGGGTGCAGAAAGATTTTTGTAACGCATGTCGGCATGTCGGCATGCCACAGGGCCAGGGCAGGGCCCAAAGTCTTTATACTACATTCGAAAAGGTCTTCTCTTTATTTCTGAACAAGCGGCGGCTTGCAGTTTCACCCGCGTGGTTCCCGTTCCCGTAGGAATATCGGGATAAAAAGTATCCTATGTGTTAATCCAGGTTATAAACTATCAGTTTGCCTAATTTCATCCAAATCCATTTAGTAGTTTTTACGTGAAAGAGTAACAAACATCCATCCATACGTTCCCGTGGGAATATCGGGATAAAAAGTATCCTATGTGTTAATCCAGGTTATAAACTATCTGTATGCCGAGTTTCATCCAAATCCATTCCAGTAGTTTTTACGTGAAAGAGTAACAAATAGCCATACATTCTTACAAACATTCGCGTTTATAATATTAGTAGGATCCACCAAAATCCATCGGCAGTTGTAAACCATGAAAAATGAAAATGCGCCCTTAGTCCGTTAGTCCGTCAATAGTTTGTGTAAATTAATTGTTACGAATGTACGTTCGCACATCATTTCAGAACGCTGCTGTATTTAGCTAATACTTATTTTGTTATGTTTGTAATTGTCAGGTTTAGTGTGAAAGATTATTTTCCACTATTATACCTACACTCTAAAGCAATGAATCCGGGTCACTTAAACAAACCTATAAGTACCTAAATCTCGGAAACTAAGCATGCTAGCATAATGAAATAAAGTGTGTTTACTACACAATTAATAACTTCTTAAATGAAGGTGTTAAAACTTCTTAGTTATTGTAAAGTTATGACATAACTTTTTCAAATTTGATTTTTTAATGACATTGTCATTAAAAAATCAAATTTGAAAATGGGAGACTCTAAGGAACTTGGTGTATGTATGTACAGCAATGCGATTCTCTAAGCGACACATAGACGCAGCGCGCATGGCTGTGATCTGCTATCTCTTTCCAATTCTATGAATACGAAAGAGACAGAGTCAATTCTCAGCGCTCCGGCAGCCGCTGCCAAGGCTATAACTTAGAGAATCGCACTGCAGCATGCCAAACCGCGTAATTGCAGTAATGGAAGCACGAAGAGGCAATACGAAGTACTAAAATTCAAGAAAATCGTAATGTTGTTCAAAAATGTCCTGTTTGCTATTTTTGTTTTAAGGCGAGATCAGCAGTTTCTGAGATTTATAGGTTTCTTTAAGTGAACCGGATTCATTGCTCTCGAGTGTATGTAGATATACTAAATCAAAATGAATTGCCAAAATGTGTTGCTAAGCGCAAAACTCGAGAATGGCTCGACCGTATTGACTAATTCTTTTTTTCTTGTGTTTGTCAAGGTTTATGAAAATGTTTTTTTAGTATTTCGTCACGGTACACGGGTTATCCATGTCCACGAGGACGAAGTCACTCCTCGTATCCCGTGGCGAATTAAAAAAAAAATATTTCACACAAACAAGCGAATTCTGACGAAGTGACAAACAAACACAACAAAAGAAGAAGCCAAATCGAATCAAACAAATATCCGTTCGGGAGTGGTGCGCGTACAAACATTTTAGCAATTGATTTTCATTAATATACATTGGAAAATATTAAATATTATATATATCAAATTTTAAAAAAAGTATTGATATTAGCACATAAAAAACACGACTTACCGCAGTTGTTAACAACGACCGAACTACTAGCTAACTGAACGACAACTAAACTTGTAAAGCTTGGAATATGTATTCTACAGATAGATGTAGTACGTACATATTTATAAGTGCTTGTCTTACGCTATCTACAGTATGTTTGGCATTAGATCTATTATAATCCCACAACTGGAACATCCTGTGCAAAGAACAAAGAACAAATTATACGAGAGCAAGTATTTTATCAAAACCTAAAATCAGATTTGGCTAAAACATTTTGTATGTTGGTAAAGATAGCTCAACAGTGGTTCCTGTAACAATCAATCATGTATTTCTAGACATTTGCGTGCTCAATATCAAAACTTACTAGTTACTGGATATAGCACAGCACTGTTAAAAAAGAGCATATTTGGTATGGCACCAGTTATTTATAATAAGATACCAAATAATATTAGGGCATTGCCATTGTCACTCTTTAAGAAGTCCTCCATCTTGTTGGACAGATGTTATTATTCTGTTAGTGACTTTTTAAATGATGACTTACAATGTTTTAATTTATCTATTTTTTCTTTTTTTTATAAATTCAATGTTATATATCCAATCAAATCTTTTATATATTTATTTATTTATTTTATTATTTTAAACATGCATGACAAATATATTTAAACTATTTAATTTTGTTATGATTCTATGTTTTGATTGCATTAACTTTTAATTTCTAAACATTTCTACGCTGTTTTACGGCAAAAATATGTGATACCGAAATTTTTACTGATCCAACTTATTTTTGTTACCATATTTTATTAAAAATAAATTATGAATTATTGTAATTAAAAAACACAAAATGGGGCTGGCATATCCATGTGGACAAAAGCCCCACCCTAAATAAATAGAAAAAAAACTCGGAAACTGTGGACAAAAATGTAACCTTTACAGGAGTCTTTATTGTGCTACCTACGGCTACGGGGAAGCGCTTGGCCATCGCCATCATCTCACTCACCCGATGGTAAGTGACGATAGGCCGATTGGTGGAAGCGCGTGATAGGAAATATGAAAAACATGTAAATGAATATGTTTAAAATAGTCAAAGAGGTTTTACGCATTTCGGTTTCCCATACAATTTTCCAAGTCGAAACTTTTAAAAACCAATAAGCCAATTTTAATGAAACTTTGCACCCTAGAGTAAAATACAAAGATCTAAATAGTTTGTTGAACACATTTTTAAAAAACGTTTATTTAACTGAGTTCTTGCTATTTTAAACTTGCTATAGTAGACTTTAAAGCGCAATAACTCAGCTAAATAAACGTTTACTAAAAATGTTTTCAACAAACTATTTAGGTCCCTGTATTTTACTCTAGCATGCAAAGTTTCATTAAAATTGGCTAATTGGTTTTTAAAAATTTCGACTTGGAAGTTTGTATGGGAAACTGCGTAAACCGTCTTAAGAGTATGTTAAAGAAAAAGTTAGTTTTTCTAATATTAAAATCGTAATATGCATCACTTCAGAACGGCTGCACCCGTTCGGCTAATTCTTTTCTAGTTGTGTTCGTAATTGTTAGGACAAGTTTTGTTTGTGTAAAAGGAAATGTTAAAAACAAATACGGAAAAGTGTAAAAAAAAAATCTCCACTAAAAAGTTATTGAGTGAGTAACTTATAATAAGACAGCAAAGAGTAGGTAACATGTACCTAAGTAGATGAAAACCTTCGATCAACAGTTGGTTTGTTGATCGAAGATAAAAACAGCTAGAACTGAATATATTATTCAAAATCAATAAAGTAATAAACAACAATTGACGAAATATATAATTCTGTTTGTAGCCAAAAAAAAATATTTCTGTCTGATTATTTTTTATTGTGTTGTTGGAAGAAGTTTGGAAGAAGCCGCAAGTGCTTGATAAAAAAAATAGTTCTACTGACTACATACTCCAAAGATCAACTCCCACCATTGGAAGTTTACCTTGTAGATAGAGTAGATGTAGCTTCGAATGTTCATATTCCCTGTAACGCGCTTCACCCGGAATCCTCAACCACTGAGGAACTGGCTATCTTATCTCTAAACTGTCGGAACACAACAATGCTATAAACATCGTTGTTATGGCGACAGACTTAGATAAGATGGTGGTAGCTAACCAGGCGGACTCAACAATCCCTATTAACCAAACCACTCCAGAAATCAGAAATACTTATTAACTTACTGGTTTACTTTCAATTATTATTTTCATGCATTAATTAATAAAATGTAAATTTATATCTATCTTCATCTATGTCATTAAAATATTATCATTAAAAAAGTCGTTTATTGTATAATAGCATATTGTATAATAGCATTTTTCCAATAATAATTGAGTTACCTTTTTCTTAAACACATTTAATTTTAATTGTTTTATGTCAACTGGTAATTTATTATAAATCCTCGGGGTCATGCCCAGAATGCTATTTCTAACTAGGGATGTTTTACACTTTTATATATATAGTCAAAGGTTTTACATTGGCATATACATAAATTATATTTGTGTTGACTACGAGATGGGTTCCGTCGTATCTCAGATAAGTTCGCAAACAATTCCGGGTTCTTTTTAACAATGACCGCAGTCTCTAAGATGTATATAGATGGTAATGTTAATATTTTTATTTACTTAAAAACAGGTAAGCAGCTATATTCTGTTTTGAAACCGCGGGGAATCGCACCCGGGACCCCTAGGTCTTAAATCAGTGGCTTTAGCCACTATTACAGCGGCGGTTATTTATTTTTTGTATGGAACGGCTGATTTCATTTTCGCAATTCGCGACCAATAGTTTTTTTTTTTTAGATGACTTTTATTTTTTCACGCGGACGAAGGCACGGTCGTCCTCTTGTCAAAGATAAATTATTACAAATCATAAACATCCTGAGAGGATAATACTTATTTGATGTTTATTCAAGTTTACGCAATTTCAAATTATGTAGGTCAATAAACACTTATTTTTTTTATCTTCAAGTGCCTCTCTAATGTTATATGGGTTAGTCAGAGACTAGGCAATGAGGACAGCAAAAGCAGTCCTCTACCATAGTCTACTTTTCACCAAATAGCGACTGCACATGTAATCAGCGTGACAGGTGGTGAGCCCATTGCCGCTCTATGCTGTTGAACGTATGTGCAGTCTTTAGTCCGTTAGTCGCCTTTTACGACACCCAAGGGCAGAGAGGTACGGGACACGGTTAAACACGGTTTAACTGTTATTTTAAGTTTTTTTTAAATTTTATGTTTGTGGCGCAAATAAAATAAAAACCACGCGATTCAGAGTATACAGTAGAAACTACAATAACTAACATTGATGTCATTATCTGCACAGCACCACACAGCTGTGAGAAATGGGAGTTCCACAGGGTTCAATTTTAGTTCCTTTTTTACATTATTATATTTTACTAGCGGCCGCTCGCGGTTTCACCCGCGTGGTTCCCGTTCCCGTGGGAATATCGGGATAAAAAGTAACCTATGTGTTAATCCAGGTTATAAACTGTCTGTATGCCGAAATTCATCCAAATCCATTCAGTAGTTTTTACGTGAAAGGGTAACAAACATTAGGATAGTAGTATATTAGTAGGATAGTAGGATATTAGTAGGTATCTTGGTTTGATTGCGTATGTCAAATCCGCCTGGCTAGCTACCACGATCTCAATTAAGGGTGTAGCCTTAACAACAATGTTTGTGACATTGTTGTTTTTCGAAGGTTAAGAGGTAAGATAGCAAGTGCCTCTAATACTTACTAAAAGTAGATATTACTTAGAAAAAAAAACTACTTATTTTCACTTTAAAAACCGGCCAAGTGGGAGTCGGACTCGCCCATGAAGGGTTCCGTAGCAGCAAGTAACATCATATAAAAGTTCTTGTAGTTCATTGTAACTTTGATCGATGTTTTAATAATAGTGTATTTTTTTTAAATTAATTAATTTATGACGTATTACAAAAAAAAACTACTTACTAGATCTCGTTCAAAGCCATTTTCGGTGGAAGTTTGCATGGTAATGTACGTACATCATATATTTTTTTTAGTTTTATCATTCTCTTATTTTAGAAGTTACAGCCTTACAGGGGGGGGGGGACACACACACATTTTACCACTTCGGAAGTGTATCTCGCGCAAACTATTCAGTTTAGAAAAAAATGATATTAGAAACCTCAATATCATTTTTGAAAAACTATCCATAGATACCCCACACGTGGGTATGATGAAAAAAAGTTTTTGAGTTTCAGTTCTAAGTATGGGGAACCCCCAAAATTTATTGTTTTTTTTTTCTATTATTGTGTGAAAATCTTAATGCGGTTCACAGAATACATCTACTTACCAAGTTTCAACCGTATTGTTTTTATATTTCTGTGACATACGGACGGACAGATAGACAGACATGACGCATCCATAAGGGTTCCGTTTTTTGTTTTCCGGCTACGGAACCCTAAAAACAGTTTGATAAAATGTCAGATAGTTAAGTTTAAAATGTGGTTTAACGACCGTGACAATAGATAAGCAGGCGTTCAGATAAAAGTAACCGCAATACATGCATACCTATGTAAAGGTTCATTTTGACAGATAAGCTAATGTACGTTTAAATGGCCATAATATTACATACATAACGCCCTATTTATATATTATTTAGTGTATGTAAGTACATTTTATATGTTTGTAAAAGTATTTATGTATATTCCTACACCTTTATATATTATTATGTTTATTTATATATATAATGTATTGTGTGATATACATATTTATATTGTTTTTTTTTTACATTTTTGTCACCGCAGCTAATAGCACCTACAATGTCATCTCTGCACCACCCTATGGTTGACGGTAGAGAATGCCTTAGGAATTAAGTCCGACATGTAATATATTGCAAAAGTTTTAATAAATAAAAAAAAAATACATACTAAGATTCCCGACTATTATCCCTGAAGGGTTAGTCAGAGACTAGGCAATGAGGACCGCAGAAGTAGTCCCCTACCATAGTCCTCGGCACACAGACAACTGCACATTGTCATGTGCTTAGCGTGATAAGTATTGAGTCTATGGCCGCTCTACGCTGTTGGATGTATGCGCAGTCTTTAGTCCGTTAGTCGCCTTGGCTTAGCAAAGCCTCACAATGGCTCCACTCTTGTTTTTTTGTTGTTTGTAATTGTTAGGATAAGGTTTGTATGACGGTATATTTTTGAAAACTCGTCATACGTCATACACGGGGGAAGTTGCGAACGGGCCACTAGTATGTAATAATTAGGGCGCATTTTCATTGGTCGATAAGAGTTTTATCTATACATATAAGTGGTACAGAAGTGGTATTGTAAAGAGGTTTCTCAAATACACATACCTACGTATTAACAACTTATTTTATTCAATAAGGTTTCTAATTTATAATTATTTTATATAAGTTGGGATTAGAATTAGGTACTATTATAGTTTATAAAGCTTTTTTTTCGAAATCCATTTAAATTGTTAAAACTTTAATTAGATGGATTTAATTTTAAGTGATGAATTGTGTTTTTATTTATTTAAATTTATTTTTATCTTTCAATATAAGTCAGGGAGCATAGTCTTTGATATAAGTACTTACTAGCATTATGGTCGCCTGATATACAGGATTTTCCTAGTTCGGGCTAAAATTTAATAATATGTTTTATCTATAACAATATATCTGTTCTGTTTATATGTGTGATTTTATATGAAAAATAAATAAATATGATATGATTTATGATATGATACTCTCAGCATGACTTTTGGGTAAGTATAAAATATTTATCGGGAAACGGATTATTTAGGAAAAGGTGGTGACGGGAACGGATGTTTTGGGAAAGGGTGTTTTGGGAATCGGATATCAAGACAAACGTATCTTTTGGGCAACACACATTTTGGAAAACGGATTATTTAGGAAACGGTAGTGACGGGAACGGTCATTCCGGGATTAGGTCTTTTTGGGAAACAGATATCAAGCCAAACGTATCTTTTGGGAGAAGCACATTTTGGGAAACACTTATATCGGGAAACGGATTGTTTGGGAAAATGTGGTGACGGGAAAGGATGTTTCGGGAACGGGCGTTTTGGGAAACGGATAGAACGTTCCGAAAGGGTCCGAATTGGGGAGGCCCCGCAATCGGACTAACCGAAGAATGTTTCATGGTTTAACCATTGAGGTACAGTAAACTGGTGAAGACACCGCGAAGCAAGTTTGTGCGCAACTAAGGTGCAGCCGCAAGGTCCACAATCGCTTGAATCACGCGCAATCACTGAGGCGTTAGCAGTCCATGGGCATATCTAGTTTATGTACCTCAATGTTTGCAACAGTTGTAAACCATGAAACCTTTGGTCTGCCTATGGATTTTTAAGGGGATTCAGAAATATAGAAAATACCTTTTCGAATGTAAGTATAAAACTTTGGGCCTTTGGCATGCGTTTCAGAAATCTTTCCGCACCCCGCATGCGGGCGCCAACGACCAATGAAAATGCGCCCTTATGCAACATGATTGTTTGAAAACAATATGTGAGATTCATTTTCTCTAATCAATGCGAGGTTATGATCGCGAAACCAAGGCTATGCATAGAAAAATCTGAAAACACATTGCATGCGACCGGGAATTTATTAAAACCAGGACCTCCGGATACTCGGCCATTGAGTCGTCAGACAGAGGTGATAAACTAATAGGTACTTTATGTCTACATTAACGAAGTAGGTGCTTAAGCTAACATACGTTAGAAATAACTTTCCAGTGATTAAATTCTCATTTAATAATAATGTTAGCCAAGCCACATGCCACGTTGGAATATAGCTATCTTCCCTGATGTCGTAAAAGGCGACTAACGGACTAAAGACTACACATACATCTAACAGCATAGAGCGGCGATTGGCTCACCACCTGTCACGCTGAGCACATGTGCAGTCGCTATTTGGTGAAAAGTGGACTATGGTAGAGGACTGCTTTTGCGGTCCTCATTGCCTAGTCTCTGACTAACCCTTCGGGGATAATAGTCGGGGTTATATGTATGACTAGCGGCCGCTCGTGGTTTCACCCGCGTGGTTCCGGTTCCCATGGGAATATCGGGATAAAAAGTATCCTATGTGTTAATCCAGGTTATAAACTATATCGGCATACAGCCGAATTTCATCCAAATCCGTTCAGTAGTTTTTACGTGAAAGAGTAACTAACATCCATCCATACTTGCAAACTTTCGCGTTTATAATATTAGTAGAATATAAGAGTAAATGGCTAGATAATTTGTTGTAACCGCGTAAAGTTATTTATAATTATTTAATTAAGTATGTATGTAAATAATGGTGTAAGATTAGGTGTTACACGTTAAATTACGAAAGAATTAAAATATTATGTTCCGCAAGGTCACTTTAAAAAAGCACGTCGTTGTCTTTTTTTTAAATTTTATTTAAGGGGGGTTAGACGGTCAGCGAAAATTCCGCCGTTATTCCGGGCCCTCGCGGGTGTTGTGCGGTGCGGGGTCCGCGGTCATTCGTAAGCGCCATTCACATTTTTATCAAAAACTTAATAAAAATATTCAGTTTTTTGGATATCCAAATCAGTCAAGAAATCGAAAAGGTAAATATACTTACCTATATGTTTATGATTTTATAGGAATTATTATTGTAACACGGTCGTAATGTGCATTTATATGAAATTTTAGAGGTAACTTCAGGATTTTTTTTCTATCGTGCAAACTGTTTCCA
Organism: Scoparia ambigualis; assembly: GCA_963921215.1. NCBI lineage: Eukaryota > Metazoa > Arthropoda > Insecta > Lepidoptera > Crambidae > Scoparia > Scoparia ambigualis. The sequence goes on from OY992525.1 coordinate 3,665,181, forward strand.
ATCGTGTTTTGGAAACAGTCATCCAAATATCTTTCATGCGAAATATCTATACTTATAATCCTACTAATATTATAAACGCGAAAGTTTGTAAGAATGTATGGATATTTGTTACTCTTTCACGTAAAAACTACTGAATGGATTTGGATGAAATACAGATAGTTAATAACCTGGATTAACACATAGGCTACTTTTTATCCCGATATTCCCACGAGAACGGGAACCACGCAGGTGAAACCGCGAGCGGCCGCTAGTAATATTATAAAGCTGAAGAGTTTGTTTGCTTGAACGCGCTAATCTCAGGAACTACTGGTCCGATTTGAAAAATTCTTTCAGTGTTAGATAGCCCATTTATCGAGGAAGGCTATAGGCTATAATTTGTTTAGGTACGGGTACGGGTAGTAACCTATGCGAAGCCGGGGCGGGTCGTTAGTCTAAAATATTTTGAATAACAGCTAAGTAATAGAAAACAGCCAATTTTTCCGTTTTCACCGCAAGCTCCCATAAGTATTTTATACCTATTCAGAAATACAATTTGTGTTTATCATTTGCCAAAGTTGGCAAACTGCATAAGTAGCACAGACTTAGACTTATATGTCTGTTATAAGTAGGTATTTCGGTTTCCACATAATTCTGTCATTCATCATCAGCAAACGTCCCACGTCCCCGTCTTTTAAGTATTAACTATGGTCCCACGGGTGAGCGTGAGCGCAGACCTTTCCACGTGGACAATATAGCGCATGGACAGATTCGGCGATCGCCCACCAAGCTAGCCCAAGCTAAGCCCAACCAATGCAGTAGGCTACTCTTGAAACACAATTGCATTGATCAATTTCCAATCACAAATCTAAAAAATGTCAAATGGCACTTTTGTAAGCCCCGGGGGGGTTACTCTCGAACGCAAACTCAATCTCAATACAATTCCAATGCGATTAATATGTATCGATATTGGGATAAGTAAATATAATTTCGGAACGCCATCTCTATAATAATTTGTTCAATCAATTTCCACGCAATTTAATTCCAATGTGGCGCTATTGTCGCTTACAAAAGTGCCATTTGACATTTTTTAGATTTGTGGTTGGAAATTGATCAATGCAATTGTGTTTCAAAAGTAAGCCTACTTGGTCGCAAAATATAAAAAAGTAAGTAGCTAGGTAGTAGGTAGGTACTTACTTATGCTTTTATAGGTACCTACTTACTATCCCAATGTTGTACAAACTGGCAAAAGTCTCCAAGATTTAAATCAACTCAATCTAAATGTTACCTCTTTATCCTACCTAAACTTTTATCATGTGCGATATTTTAGGTACCTAGGTAGTTACTGTGCTAATATAAAGTGATCTGTGTTACTGTGTTGTTTATTTTTAAACAAACAGTTATTACAAACGCAGGCAGCGTTTCAGAACATAATATAAATAGACATTCAGCGCAAACAAACTTTAAAATGATTCATTGGTTTCCTTTAATTAGTACAAAATTATCCTTATTTAATCTTTTTGAATAAACAATTATAATTTCGTTAGTTCGTCGTTTACTAGCAGCTTACTGATATTAGCAAATGAAAGAGTGTCCATAAAGCTAATTGATGTACTAATTAACTTACCGTTTATTCATAAATCTGGAGAAAACACCACGAAAAAACGTAAATAAAAATGTTTTCCACGGTTGTCACGGCACGGCAGGTTGTCACAACAAAACTCAGTGAGTGAAGCAAAGCAAGATTTTTTACTGAACAAAATTGAACTGGTCAAGCGAGTTGATAGAATGAGTGAGTGAGGTGATAGGTCAATCTTTATTTTCTTTAATGATACCATCTACTAATATTTTAGTCGATCGACTGAACTATGTATCTGTCGACTAAACTTAGAATGGGCGATTTTCTGACAGCCCAAATTAAAAAGTAAAAATCAGTTCAAAAACACCCGATAGATGTCGTTTTATAAAACCCGGCCACCAGCCGTACCTACTTATGGGCTGTAATAAATTCTACACTTTTACTTGTCTACCAATAGAATAAAAAAATAGTAAGTCCTTACCTATTTATATTCAGGACATCCAGAACCTATTTCTATTTTGGAATAGAATAAATATTACGCAGCCATACACGTGTTCTTCATGAACCCGCCTTTTACCATGCGCCATACTAATCTATGCTAAGCGCCATCTATGAAGTCATTTACGAACCAATTTCTTTTTTTTTTGATCTTGGAAAATCGCCCATTCACCTGCTATTAAAGCAATTCATTATTATCTTCAATGAACAAGTATTTTAAAAGGAAACGAACCACACTTGCTTTCTTGCCATTATTTCTGTTCCTTTATTCTAGTCGCAATAAACCGAAAATTTTATCTAGCTGCATTGTTTAAATTCACAATAATGAAATAGATAATTAAAAATAAAAAATATTTCTGAATTCGATCCTCTCTGTTCTCTTAAATTATTCAAACATATTTTCCAACCTAATTTATTTTCACAGGCGTTCCTCCATGGATAGCAGCTCATGGAGAGATTGGGCCATCATAACACACACTGGCCCATTGTAGGTTGATGGGTTACCAAAACCAACAATGATATTATATAAAACAAGAAGATACCAACCTAATTACGCGTACACATATTCACACTATATATACATGCGTACACATTATTTGGTTTGCAAAATCCATTGACTAGGTGACCCTGGTGCATCGCGCGTGGTGTATTTATCATGCAGTTTTTTTTAAAACATAAGTATTGAGCTGTTACCAACGTTACTAAAAGAAGTAATAAAACCTTTGTTTCCGGCCGCTATTGTTATAGTTAAGTTTTAGAATTTTATTTACCTGCTTGCTTAGCCCGAATGGTGTGATGGTTAAAGGTTCTGTGAATGTAGATTTAATCTCTCACTTAAGCGATGTTATGGTTGTCTTGCAGCTATCAACAGAAAAGAACAAGCAAGTGAAAATTCTTGGTGTGTAGTAATTTCATCGTTAAACAATCTAAAATCTGATAGGGACATAACTTTAAAGAGTCATTGAAAATTACATGAACAGAATTGACTAAGCAGTTGATTTTTATTGAAGATTTTATTTCATTTTTTTGTCTACTTCGACAGTTACAACAGTTTATTTTTTCTATATAAATTATTAGTATTACGTTTATACGAACGGAAAGCCACTGGAACTTGCGATCTTGCCCGCTAAGCAACTTTCGCAATGTCGGGTCAGGAGACCATTAAAAACATCTCGGGCTCCTCCGTGCTTCGGAAGGCACGTTAAGCCGTTGGTCCTGGTTGTTGTCGTAAGATGGCAGTCGTTAAAACCCACCAACCCGCATTGGGCCAGCGTGGTGGGTTATGTCCCAATATCCCCACGTGCTATTGTCCACTTGGAAGGCCTGTGCCCAGCAGTGGGACGTTTATAGGCTGATGATGATGAAGCCACTGGAACCCATATCAATACACAAATGTCAGGTATAAAAGGTAGGCGTAATATGACTTAATTAATTAGTTTTGCGTTTAATCAATCCCGTTTAAATTGGTGTGCAATACATACACAATACTTAGTTCTTAGTTAGCTACAGTTACCAAATTTATCAAAGCAAGATCAATTATTTTTTCTTTAAATTTAAATGCATACCGAATAATTTCATAAAAAGTCTATACCCTATAGCGCGACGTTGCCGCGCTTCCTTGTCAATAGAATGTATAAATTTTGGCATTCACTCCTCGCCTGCAGTGCTGTAAAATCGAACGTGGCAACAATTGACGGTCAGTGCAAGAACAATAGATTAACGACAAGCGTGGGGTTTTATACCTGCGCCGTTTTCAAAGGGTCGTCTGTTTGGCAACACAACAGTTTCATTGCAGTTAGTTGCTTCCCTGCACTGGAGTAGTCAACATCTGTTTACTAAAAATCGTGAGTTATGTACAACAGTGAAACATCTAACGTAGAGCGCGCGGATACGTGCCTTGAAAAAGTGGCTCCAAGGTCACCGTGGTTACTAGTGATGCATAATGCGGTAATGAGTTTGAACTATTTGAGAAGCGACGTTGTGTGGAATCGTCCTTACGTTGTGATGCCCCGCGACGATGCCGACTTAGAAGTGGTGAAGAGCTTCACTGAACGCGATGAGGTTTTGTGCCTCAAAATGAATCAAGATCCGATCGGCACTATGGATGAAATGGTAGAAGAGTGTCTCCTGTACCGTTACGTGCTGATTTTTTTGGCTCAGTACATGTCACCGGCGGCTGTGGATAAGTTGTGCAAAAAAATCTTTGCTACTAGAGATATGGAATTGGAGTTCGTCGACATTTTCTACTCTCTTTTTATACCCAATTACTTAAAGAGAGCGTACTCGTGGTTTGCAGTTGATCTTTTGAAAAGAGCAAGTGTAGCATTCCCTGAACATTTCATACAGTTGGCAGAGAGTCTTGTGCAAAACACTATACTGCCTAAAAATATATTGAAGGATTATGTCGTGAACATAGACGAAACCCAACGGAATACTATGATGACTTTAATAGCTTCTCTAAAGCTAACACCCCATCAGTTCGTACACCATTTGCAAACGATAAACTTTTTGTTTTTGGAAAGTGAAAAGAATGATACTCAATGTGACTTTGTGATAAAGCATTTAGAAGAGAACGCTGTTTATTGTTATAATAACAAAGACTTTGGCCGTCTCCTGCTTTCGTTTATGCAAAACTATTCTCGATTTCCCGTGAGTCACTCAATAGTCAGAAAAATCATAGAGGAGCATGGAACTGAGTTCAAGAGCCCATGCGCAACTGCGTTTTGTGATTTATTTACTGAAATTTTGTCGCTCCAGTATCAGCTAGCGGAAGGTCCTAGGATTTTCATAAACCAGCCTGAAGAGGAGGCCAGCCTAGCTGGGCTGTAAACTAACATGGTCACTATTTCATGTTTAATGAGATGCGTTTTAGTGATAAGCACTTTTGTATTTGTTAAGTAAGTTTTAATTATTTTGCAATAATTATGTTAGATTAAGCCAATACCCACCAATCGTAGCGAAGATTTGATTTCAATAATAGCTATAAGTACTTGCTAAACAAACCATATTCATTTAATGACTGTAACGTAATTTAATGTAAGTTTTCCTAGGGAGAGAGTAATGGCTTACGTAATTAAGTTATTACAGCAATTATATACAACACCCTGTAGGTACCTCACAATATTTAATAAGTAACTCTCTTATTCCAAAACGTGGACTAAACAAAAAACTGGGTTGGTATTTTGGTGGTTATCTCTACCTGAATGTTATTAAAAAAATATTAATCAAAATAATTACCAAACTCAATTGTATAGTCCATTTAAAGTCAAGTTTAGAATTAAAACGGCATAGTTAAAATGGCATTTAAATAACATCTTAATATATCATGGTATTTTAAAACACCACGACGACACGACTAGTCTCAGAGAAATACAACTACGTGCCACTTCGAAAGAAATTATAAGAAAATATATTAAGTTGATTGTTACACTGTCATAATTTTACTGAGCAAAGTGTATGTAGTCCGAATTAATAAATAAATAAGTTCATTTAAAATAATGTAAAGCGCTAAATGATACAATATATGTTTTAAACCTCACTTAACTTTAGTATACCTTTTAGGGCCGATTTTTCTATTGCCAGACAAAACTTATTTGTTTGTTGTTTATTATGTAACACAATTTTATTGAAAATGTACTGTAATATGACGTCTTTTCTTTTTTTATAGGTGACATTTTAGGTTGATCGTGTAATACTTTAGCAGACGGATAAGTTTTATCCAAGGATTAAAAAATCAGCCCTTAGAAATATAGAGTAAATTTGTGTGTTCTTAGTTTAATAAACTAAAGCCCAAAATATTATTGTTAAAATATTATTTAAAAAACTGTATAAATGACTGTGAGCCATTCTTTGTAACGCAAGAGAGTTAGTAGGTACATCGAGAATAAATTGTTAGTCTATGGCAGAGATTCAAAGATTTTGCACAATGTTTATAGATATGAAAAGTAAAAACTATTTTCTTTTTTGAGTAAGTACCTACTTACATTTATTTTATCATATTTCTTGTTTTTTATAAATGCAATGCAGAAGAGAGGCAATTTTTAATCATAAATATCTAGTTAAGATTAAATCTAAAAAAACTTTATAAAAAATTTAAAATGAAAATACCAAAAAAATACATTTTAGCAATAACTAGAATTAAGATTGCGGAGAGCCAAAGCCGGCTCTATGGTAGTAAGGTGGCGCCACCTATATGAAAGCGCAAACAATAATAATGTTTTATAATCTTAGGAATTAAATAAACTGCATTACATTTTGACAAATTGTTTGTTTTTTTGTAACGCTAATCGATCGATTATCTACAATTCTAGTATTTTCTAATGGCAACTAATTTTGTCATGTTTTAGCTCCTTGCTCACTCACTCACTCATTAATTCATTCATTCATTCATTGAAAGCGCAGCTGTTGTTTGTTTTGAAATGAAAAGTGGTTTGATAATTTAAACCACTAACAACAGTAATAACAGTCTATCATCGTAGTAAAATGTCGGAAATATGGAATTTTTCCCCATCGCTGACACACCAACTCAACCGATGTCTAGCCGCCGCATCAAAAAACGAGAAAAATAAATGGCATCGAGAGTTCGGGCATTACAAATTCGATAATAACTTATCCTACAATACTTCTGATACAAATTTAGATAAAACATCAAAAGAAATTAATATAGTATCACCTATAAATCTGTGCGACGAGGTAGAATGTATAGAAGATAATAACCACAATGTTATAAATTCAACAACATCAGAGACAGAAAACATTGAAAAGATTTGCGAATATATAGAAACGGAGTTAGTCGCACGATTTGATCACTTGACTGAGGAATGCTTAAAAAATCACAAACTATTACGAACACTGGCAAAAACGTTGCCTGTGGCCACTATAGAAAGGCTGTGTAAGTATGTTTACGAAACCAAACATGTAAACAAGGAATTTCTAAGGATATTTTTTAAATACTTCTTGCCGTCATATATACACAGAGAATATAATTGTTTAACGCTTGATTTACTCATAAATGGTAGTAGAATCTATCCATGGGAATGCGATATTCTTATTAAAGAGATTATTAATGATTTGAATATACCAAATAAACTTTTGCAAGATTATATCGCTACATTAAATGAGACGAGCAAAAGTAAATTCTTACTCCTAATTGAAGAACTAAATCTGTCAACAGAAGTATTTGTACACAATTTATTTTCAATACACATGGCTTACAAAGGTTGTGTTAAAACTGATAGAATACAAACACTCATACTCACACTATTGTATGAAAGTTCGGACAGTTGTCGGACAGATAAACAGTATGGACGTCTGTTGTTAGCATTTCTGCAGACGGCGAAAAGTATGAAAAGCGAAGTGAACTATGATAGCTTAGAAAAAATTGTTGATGTACACCATTCTCCATTTAGAAGACCTTGCTTGAACATACTTCATGAATTGATGAACAATCAGGAAAACGGGGAAGAAAATGGTGAAAAAAAATTTAATGTAACAAGCTAATTAAGCTCCTAGAAAACATCCAATGATTGTTTGGTCAAAGACCTTGCTTGAATATACTTCATGAATTGATGAACAATCAGGAAAATTAAGCTCCTAGAAAACATCCAATGATTGTTTGGTCACTACTTTTTATAAAAAACATTAAAGTCAATAGCACATTGACGTCAAAACAAATAAAATGATATTTAACTCAAATTTAGAATCTGAATCTACCACCAGTTCAGATTTTGGGAAAGCCTTCAACTGAAGAGAGCTGAAGAGGAACAGAGAAGAACAAAGTCAGGAGGTGTACAAGGGCATGTAATCAAAGACATCCCGCTTCACTAAACTATTCTCATGTACAGTCACCAGCATTAAGATGTGACTATTGACGGCCTGCAAAAATATCTGATTATTGGTATATAGGCTATAATATGCCTTCCACCAATGATCACATATTTTTACATCATCACATCTTAATGCTGGTGACTCACATATTTGTTAGTTATTATAAATAATAAGGCAGATACAAATTATGTCTAAGTATGTGTTATGTACTTAATAAAAATGTATTTTATAATTTAAAATTGTATTTTTCTTCAACCTTTTACATAGATAGATAGATAGATAAACTCTTTATTGCACATACACAAGAAACACTTTCACATGACATAAACTTAAAACTAGTATGTACAAAGGCTACATAGGTTCAGAACTAGGTAGAAGAGCTATTTATGTACCTAGAATAAAGTGTTAATGCCTCAAATCCCGAGAAGAAAAATCATGTGATTTTATTAAATAAAAAGGCGAAGTATAAGCACATTACTCATGTGGTATAAGTATGACAATTTGCTTAAGACTGAATAATTTGTATTGTGAATTAATGTAAATACTAATAAAAATTGTATGTCTCAGGTTTTTATTAATTATTTATAATATTGTTGGCCACACGGAATTGTCCATTAGAAATCCTGGGAAGATCCATATTAATATCAACGTTTCGATGAGAGTACATAAATTACTGTACCTAATTCCGACTTCTGAATTAATGATATCACAACTTATATCACAAAGGGTTAGTCAGAGACTAGGCAAAGAAGACTGCAGAAACAGTGCACTACCACAGTCCACGGCTCACCACATAGCGACTGCACATGTGCTCAGCGTGACAGGTGGTGAGTCCATCGCCGCTCTATGCTGTTGGATGTATGTGCAGACTTTAGTCTGTTAGACACCTTTTACGACACCCAAGGGAAGAGTCAAGAGTGGTGGTATTTAATATTGGATTAAAACATGTACCTATATAATTAATTGACAGACCAGCCCTTGTATCTGCTAAAAAATATGAATATGGATATGGGCTTCATTTGACATTTGAAGCCCATAATATGCCCATAAAAGGACAAAATATGGGCTTCAAATGTCAAATGAAGCCCATATCCATATCCATATTTTTTTGCAGATACCCGCAGGCCCTCTGCATTTAGCAATAAAAAATAACAGTTAATTGGTACATTTTACGTAAGGAAAAACTTAATCAGAGCAGCACTGTCGCAACTGTGCACCTCTTTATGCCAGTTCCTCCACTGATACCAGCGAGCAGCGGGACACAACCGTTCTCTGTGGTCTAGATAGACTACCGGCACACCCGAAAGTCCCGGGTTCAATTCTAAGCTGGTGTTTAGAAAATAAAAGAAAAATTTTGTATTAGTAGTAGTTCCTCCACCCGTCACTAGATGGCGTTGTTCAGTTTAGCCCCCCCCTAGATAAGTGGCAAACGCTCGCCTCCTATCTATTCAAAGACATTAAACTATTACTAATAGACAGGACATAGCGATCAAAACTTATTACCAAGTGGTAACAAGTCGCTTAGTATGATGTTATGCGCCCTCTAATGCAGTCGTGTTTGTGCGTGAACAAATTTGATGTAAACAATAGAAAATATACCAAATTGCGTATTGCGATACTGCAAATCCCGATATGGAAAAAAGGCTGAATGTGATTACAGCTTATTTTCGTAAATATTTTGTATATTTACCCAATAATCAGACTATAATCATAATTTCTAATAAATTATTCTAGAACATTTACCGTTGCCCTATGCTGACCTCTAGTGGTGAAAAGCTAAAGTATCTACTTTTAGGATGTCACCACACTTGTCGAAGCGGAAGTAGATGATTTAGTGGTGTTCAAGTGATGTCGTTTTACTTAACGAATAATATTTTATGTAGATAATATTTTTATATCGTAATTTTAAGTTTTATATAAGTTGTAATATTCTGACTCAATGATCATTGCGTCCCTAACGCAATGTTATGCAGTGTAACAGTATCGTGCGATGATTCTTTAATTAGAATATTACTAGACGCGGCTCGTTAAATAACAGCGCACTTAAAAAGTGAGCTCTTATTTTGTTTAGTTTGCTTGAAACACGGCCAATGTAAACACGTTCACAATGCCGTGTATTTAAAAGTTGTATAAATAATGCACGAAAAAGCAATTTAACGGCCGGAGTGTCTTAGTTTCGGTTAGTACCTACATGTAGAATAAAATATGTTTTAAGCTTTAAACACGCCATTCAAAAGGGCAACGCTGCCAGCCATTTGGGGAACTTGCCGCGCGGCAGCGGTTCTGTTAGAGATATTTTTTATTTATAAGATATTTATAGGTTTTTAGTTTATAAGTTAATTTGTTTTAGTTTTTAGTTACTCATTAAGTAAGTACGTGATAAGTACCTACTTATGTAAATGTTAATAAAAATATAAAAAATTGCTTTAAACTAACAAATAATATAAAATTTTAAACACAATTACCGATTTTAACCCACACGCTACAAATGGTTGGCCAACGTTGACCAATAGACGCGCCAACATTTGTGTAACGGATCAGTATATGATTATTTTTTTTGAGTGTGAGTGCTTTCGTTCGCAGATGACCTTTACAGCGTTACCGGGCTTGTTTGGGGGCGGCGAGAAACTTAAAGTGTTCCTCAAGCCGTGATTGGTCGAAAGTCCCTAGAGGGATTCCGGTGGGGGATGGCATCTCGCAAGCGAGTCTCCGATCCCCCCCGGACCCTCTGGGGGTTCGAGCCGGTAGGGATCAGTATATGATAATACTTAGAAGATTTGTGATTTTATTACTTGGTGCCATGGTTGTAATAAGGTTGAACTTAAAACAGTTTTATAACTTTTGTCTCAGTTCGTGAAGAGAGAAATGTAGCTGTATAAGTATTATTCAAGTAGACAGAATTTAGCTTTGATTTGGCACGTGACGCGTTATCTAGTTGGTATTGTTGATCGAAGGTTAAACTTAAAAAACATTGAAGGATGGGTACATAAGAAAATAGGATATCCAAATTAAACATATACACGCATCCGTAATGACATTGGTGTTTAATGCTAATGCATCAAATAAATCTATGGAATGAAATATAAAGTAACAGATTAAGATCGACAAAAATAATTTGATAGGTACAGTCACGAGCACCAATATGCATACACTTTGACTCTTATTACATTGTTTTATGAGTTACAATTGTTTACATATTTTTGCTCGTGATTGTACTTGCGATTGCGAGTTGTCATTAACACGCAATGTGGTCTATAATATCTATGTATACTTAGGTATTTTAAAATGAATCACTATATGGATCAACTCGTGTTAATCTGTTAAAGTCAGCCATTTTACCTTATCATTCCTATGAATTGATTCGTTAATCCAATCACACAACCATTTTACATTTGCTTTAAGGTAGACTTGATTTTGGTATACGGGAGTGTATAATAATACTTACTTAGGATGAGTGATCGCGGGGATGGGTTTACTTCAAAAATGAGTGTTGTCAGTATGCTGTTCGCAGGTACTAGCTAGGTGCTTATGTTATTTCATTCATTCATTCTTTGTTTATAATTAGATAGGTATGTTGAATTTTTAATAACTTTACACTTTATTACTTAGTAAATAATCATTTGAAACACCCGAATTTTCATTTCCTTCCCTAATTATCACTTGCTTGTTCCAATGTTGTATATTATACCGATTTTGGTTAATCTTCATCAAACTTATCGATAGGTACGACGAATTTTTAACGGAACATCCCTACTGCAGGGCGACACCTACCGTGGGGTAGGTGAAACTTATTCTAATTGTTCATATTATACTTCTTAATATTCTTGATACAAGGTTTTGCTTTTCAACGTTAGATGGCGTAACTTGAGCACCAGCTCAAAGTTTTTGTATGAAATAGTGTCCCATAGCCGCTCTATTACTATTTAAATCTCTTTGTATCTATTCCTGTACAATGTGCGCGCTACTGTATTTTTCACCGAATTACGAATAGACAGGGAGTGAGAGCTTGCCTAGGGAGGCTGAACTGAACAACGCCATTTAGTGACGTGTGTGGGAACTACTAATAAAAAATTGCATTGCAAATTGGAATACTTTCTTTTTCTAAAAACCCGACTTTCGGGTCTGTGGCCGGCAGTCTAACTAGACCACAGAGAGCGGTTTTGTCCCGCTGCGCGCTGGTATCAGTGAAGAAACTGGCATAAAGAGGTGCACATGTCGCGACAGTGGTGCTCCTCATGTTTTCCTTACGTAAAATGTACTAAGTGTCTGTTTTAACATTGAAAATGTTTTTTCGATCGCTCCGGTAGGGCCCCCCATTTTCGATGAGTGTGTTTGCCCCCGTGGTATAGTGATTTAGGGCCATGAGGACGTATGAAAGCTCAAAAGACGCAGAATTTGAATGGCTTTCAGATGGTGAAATTTTTTTTGTAAAAGTAACACATTTTTCGAAAATTTGATTTTAAACCTTGATTTTTTAACACCTTTCCTCGGAATATCTTCGATATCTTGTGAACGAGGTCGAAAATCGAAAAACTGAGAAAGACGCGTAGAGATATTGAGACGGGGAACATTTTATGTCTTATACTTTTTTTTGTGGGAGTGATTGGGGGGGCGGTATGCTCCCCCTTAGCGGCGCATGGAGCGTCGCCGTGCGCTATTACTCGGGCGTCATAGGGTCATTCATAGTCCTGTGGAACTTCGCAGCTTTGAGATACGAAGACCTATATTAGGACTTTATAGACGAGGAAAATGAAAAGCTTTAGGATAAAAAAACAAATTTTGGAAAAGTCGATTATTGCTTTTGAAAATAAAATAAAATAAAAAAAATCTATATGTTTTATAAGAAGATCTATTAGGAGTTAATAGACGCGGAAATTTATGGGCTTTAGGATAGTATAAACAAATTTTGGAAAAGTCGATTATTGCCTTTGAAAATAAAAAAAATCTATATGTTTAATAAGAAGATCTATTAGGACTTAATAGACGCGGAAATTTATGGGATTTAGGATAGTACTTATAAACAAATTTTGAAGTCGATAAATTTTTTTGAAAAAAAAAAAAATTTTTTTTTCATTAATAATCTATAACAGCTAGGTTTATTTTCAATGCTCTTTCAAGTCGTGTAGAGCACGAGATCTGTGATTTTTTTTTATTGCTAAATGTAGCACCCTAAGGCTATCCAGAGGGTGAGCGGAAGTGGCAAACGCTCGCCCCAAAATATCATTGGCTCGCCCCCAGTTTATTATACGTTGTACAATGCTGTGTACTTTATGTGCCTATTGCTAGTAAACATAGGCAGCGCTCGCGAATTGTACGACGAATAGACACAGTACAAATACAAGTTAATGATTCCATACTTTTGCTTGCAAGCGTATGTTAGGCTTAACTAATATTGATTGTGTGAATAAAATTCCAACTGCCTCACAAAGAGACATTAAATACAAACTTGCAATAGATATATTAATTAGCATTTACGACTTAACCCTTTTTAATGCATCATGATGTAGATCTACATCGTAATTTTAAGTCTTTTTAAAATATTAATTATATTTTTGATACTATTATTTTTATATTAAAATAAATATTTAGAATATACCTACTTACTCTGTAATTAAAACATGTATTTTTTAAAAATATTATAATAATATTTTTTTTTTAATTTAACATCATGTACGTACAAGGAAGTTTTGAAGGAAATCTCTTTGGATGTAAGAATGCAACTTTTTTTGAAAAAAGATACAAAAATACTTCTACATGTTCTATTTTAATGACGTAAATTGAAATAGATTCGTAATAACTAAAACAATTGTAAAGTGAAAAAATAATATAAAATAACCAAAATGAAAATAAATTATTAAGGAGAGCATTTTTTCAACATTTTTCGTATTTTTTTTAGCCACCAGCCGTAAACTATGTGGCACAGCACCGACAGGTCCTAACCATCTGCTGCGGCCGGCGTTGCCGACGACGCTGCTGTACCTGTCCCGACTGCATTACTCCACAAAGTCAGAGGAGATTGTGGAGTATATCAGAATTAAAGCTAAATACACCCTGAGAGTCGAGCGGTTGGAGTCCCGCCACAACGTAAATGTTAATTCGTTTGTGGTGAGAGTGCCGACTGACCACCTGTCGACCTTCATGAAGGAGGACTTTTGGCCGAAGGGTGTCATGTACCGGCGGTTCAGAGGTCGGTTACCAGACACCGCGTTGCACCACACGTCGCCGATGTGTACGACGAGTACATTACGTGTAAAATAAGATCTTACTAACATAGATAGTAAGTATTACATACTAACAAAATTGTTTTATATTGTATGTATGTTAGCGTGTAAGGTATTTATTATATGGGCCTCTTTGTATGTTTACCATCCTGTACATTGTTTGTTGCCTGAAATAAAGAGATTTATTTATTATTATTATTATATTTATCCGTTATCTTACCATATTAACGAGTTTCAAAGGAAACTTATCTTGGTCTAGATAATTAGTGTGAGCGTAAACAAATTAATTTAATTTAATTTACACACTATTAAATTTAAAAAGAGAAAATAGTCATTCGGCACATCGGCTCACTGAAAAACTACTAGGTACCACCCAGGGTTGGAAAAAATCATGTTTTTTTTATATTAAAAAAAATCGGTTTTTTTTTATTTATTTAAAACATAATCATGATTGTTTTGCTTTTTTTTTATTTGGATTGTTTATGTGACAAAACCAAATACACTATTATTATTTACTGACAATTGAATAAGCTGTATGACACAAACACTTTTAAAATAATTAAAATTAAAATAATATTTTTAAAAATTTGTTGATTATTTTAAATTACTTTAAAAATTAATATAGATAAATCTTGACCAGTTATTGTTTTAGTATCCAACTTTTTAGTAACTACTAAGTATACTTATTTATTGTGATTTTCATTAAAGATAATATAACATTTTAAATTGATTTAAATCAGTTTGATTTAAATCAGCCAACCCTGACTACCACCCCATTCCTTATTACTTGGTTGGTGTGCCGTGTGGACTATGGTAGAGTACTGCTTCTGCTGTCCTCATTGCCTAGTCTCTGACTATCTCTTCGGGGATGATAGTCGTGATTATATTATCATCATCATCAGCCTATAAACGTCCCACTGCTGGGCACAGGCCTCCCACGTGAGCACGTGGGGATATATTATGTATGTAAGTGTGTATGTAATATGGGGATTATGTAAGTGTGTTATTAAAGGAATAATAAAAAACGCAACTCCAAACTGCACACGATTTAATCAGTCGAAACACAGTGTATTTATAAATCGAAAATGATAATTAACAGTCAAAAATAATCAACAGACGAGTAGCGGACAATTATCAGAATCGGTAGAGGCAGTACAAAGCAGGAATATGGAGTTATTTTTTGATATAATTATGCCAAAATGTTGTCAAAACCTACACATTTTTTTTAAATACAGTGTTGTTAAGTGGCATAAAAATTAGCAGAATTAGTTAAGTAATTATAAAAAGGCATTTATATTAATTTTACCACTTTCTTCAATTTAGAAATCAAACAGTTTCAAATGAAGGGTTTTAAAAAAATACTCACCTACTGCAAATAGTGGTGTAGAAAATTCTAAATCCACTTATTTTGGCAATAATGTTTCTTGATAATTGATACTTCCGGTATCGATATGTTGAGTAGATACTAATTTTTGCTTTCATCAATTATTGCCTGTGTTTTATTTCAACGATTCTTATAACTTAATTTGCAGTGTTAGGACTTGTTTTATTGGGCATTTTGTAGCGTACTCTCTACTTTATTTAGATGAGTTTTCGTTTGCTTTTGTTTCATATAGTTTTGGTTATTATTTATATTTTTGTTACATTTTAGGTAAGTATAAGTATTTCTTATTTATTCTATTTTGTCACATAATTATTTATCTGTAAAATAATATGTGTTTTAGTTAGCAACAATTTGTAAATAAGTGACCAGCTTCAATTTTAAAACCAGCAATTTAAGCCCCAAAATATTTTATATTCCAGCTTTGTGTTATATGTGACTTATGATGATACACATCAAGACACCATTAGATTTGATTTAATAAAAAAATAGATGTCTATCTCTGGTGAGACCCGCAAATACAGAGATAAGAAATAAATAATATCTATTTTATTTTAACTGATATTTTAAATAGCTCTACTGATTCTGATATTGTTCCACATTCAATTATGATATGAACACGAATTATTGGATCACAGACTTTACCGAAATGGCCGAAAAGCATGGCGGCTTTTCAAACGTTCAAAAGAAAATAAAAAGTCATTCACATGCAGCATTTTTTTGTTACCTGGACTTTGTCAAATAAATATACAGCCACGGTCAACAAACATTTTAGTAAATAAATAGAAAAATAAACTGTTAATTGTGTATTAGTAAAAGAGATAGAATTTCAACCTCAGCTAAGTATCCATTACCATAATCAGCCCACAAACGTCCCGACGAGGGGTTGACCATTCCCCCCCTACCCCTTCTAGTCCAATGTGGGCCGGTGGGTTTTAACGACTGCTGTCACAACAACAACCGGTAAAATTCTTTTGACTAATTTGAATGTCAATTTTATCACGCAGTATGAAAAATATCAATGTTAGAGAAATAACTGAAGTCAACAAGAAGGAACATTTGAGAAGTCGCCACGCCTCACAATTAATAACTATTTTCAACAACATTTTTTTTCCGTATCAACAGTACAATCACAGTAGTTTTTTTTATAATCCTAGGAGTACCCTTTTGTGCGCAAAATACATAGTTCCTTTTTAGTGCACTTCCAAATATTATGGTTTTAACAAAAGTGTTATAGAGTATAATTTATGTGATACCAATTTTGCAAACGATATTATATTTTTAAAGTGCCTAGTTCCAAACGGAACACATTCTTTGTAGTAAGAATATAGATTTTTTATATAAAATTGGTTATTGTGTACTTAAAAAAACAATGTCACATTTTCCCGCCAGAGGCAAAATTGACAGAGCTTACTTTCTTGTTAGTTTAATGACTTATGAATGCACAAACGCTTCTATAGAATACTGCACACATACTCGCTACTACATTTTTTTGCGGTTTTTCTTTATTATGCTGTTACATTACATTACAATGATAAGGCAAGTCCCCCACGAAAATGCTGTCATCACATGCCATAGTTTAGTTACTAGAAATCATTAGAAATATTGAGATTCACTCTGTGAGCAAAGAAATTTTAAATATAAAATAGGATTTTGATGATAAATATTATTATTATGCAGGAAAATGTTTGATTTAAGTGATTAGATTGTATTTTTTTGTAGTAACATGGAAGTGACAGCATTTTTGTTGGAGGAAAGCGTGTAACATAGGGGTGACCTTTTTTTACAAAAAAAAGATTACAGTACATTTTTTTTTCTTTTTTTTGTCACCCATTTTAAGATTAAGAGCCGTCTTACGAAGATAAAATTAATATATTTCTGATATTTTTATGACAAATAATAAAAGTACTTAAATTTTAGTAAATAAGTCCTAACCAAACAATAATTTAGATTAAAGTAGGTATATTGAATTTTAGATTCAATATCACTTTAACATTTTTTTTTATTGAATAATTTTGAATACACAAAGACAATAGACGGCTCATAGCATTTTAAAATTAAGTTACACTAGATTACATGCATTATATTACCACTACCTACTATCTATTATTTTATTACACTTTTATTTTTTAATATTTTAACATATTTTATTATTTCTTAAAATACAAATGCTTTGAATGGAATGTTCAAATGTATCAGCTCTCTTATTTGACAAGAAAACATTTGTAAATTTTGGCTAAACTGTAATTATTATTGCACTATGGTTTGTTTATAAAACATCATATTGTTTTAAATGACGAAACGAGAGAGTTCAGAGAGTTATGAACCTAGCGACGTACAACAAGCCTGCAGATCGACCAATCTAAAACCGTCAAATTTCTCCAACCGATATTGTCTATATAAAAAATACCTTTGCCTCAAAAGTCAGTGACCAAAAATTTTAACGAGTGTTTTTCATAAATTCATAGTTCTAAAACTATTGAAAAACGCGGAACATACATGGCGCCAGAGGTCTGATGTGCCAGTAGAGTTGCTCTACCTTGGGCTTCCGTTTGAACCTATTTCTTGGAATACCCTGTATAAAACTGTTATAATTCTCAAATCTATATTCAACTTTAGCAGTTAAAATTGGTTGCAGAATTTTGACATTTGAGGGGAGGCTGAAGGGCTGTTGTTCGTACATATTTTTTATGGAGTATTAGGTAAGTACGCGGAGTTGTTGAGAGAAGTGTAATAATTATAACATCCCAGAATATTTAAAGTAAACAAACCTCGATGTTTTTTTTTCGAAGTATAATTTATTGGATCAACATTCAGCACCATTTTATTTAAAAAAATAGATTTAAGTACATATTTCGTTTTGTCGTTTGTGGAATTTACGCAAATAGAAAAGACTTTTATAAAAATATAATAAATAAATATTATTATTATTAGAACCAGAATTGCAAGTGACAATCCTGGTGACAGGAAAAAGGTCTGGTATCCATTAAATGTGTCAACATTTTTAATACAAATCTCAACTTTTACCACAGTAAAACTTAGTAAAAGTACTTAGATGTTATTGTACTTTTTGTTACAAATTTAAGAGAAATAAATGAATATGGAACTTAGTTGTATATCTCAGTTTCAGGATGTTTTTAGTACTCTTCTACCAACAACCTTTTTAAACTAGGTACTTAACGGTCAAGTTAATGTTACCAGTAGACATTAAAGCTTAAAACTAAGTTATATCCACTTATATCTAAATCTAAGTAGGCGGTAGAAGTAAAGTGATAAATAAAATAGGGACATGTCAAAAGCTGGTACATACATTACCAAAACTTTTTGGTATTATTGCAACTGTTATCCATCATACAGTAAAGGCCATTAAAATGAGATCATTATAATTATTATATTTTGTTTTTTCTTTGACATACCCCCTTGAATCACTAACCAACTTTTTTGAATGGCTTCGAATATCAGTCTTTTGAGTTGAGAGATTGTTTTTGCTTTTAAATTTATTTATATGCATTCGAGATCATGATAAAGTTTTCAATTTTAATTAAAACTTAGCTAAACTACGCTTAAAGTCATGGTTATTATACACACTTAGTACAAAATAATACACTATAATTAAGCAAAAGAAAAGAGAAAGGTGCATTAAGTAGAAATGTTACATGATTGCAATTGGAAAGGGTATCGAAAAACGATAAATAAGTAAGTATCTAAAATTACTATTACTACACATTAATTAATAACAAAGTAAACTACAAACAAAAACTATATGGCTACTCTTAACACCCTGTATTTAAAAGAAAAAAGGCCTTCAATTTTTTATTAAACAAATCATTCAAATTTGAAGGCACAAGAAACTTTTTTGTAACTCCGTTTTTTTTCTTCTTTTAGAGAAATGCAATATTCGAGGGTAATAATAATAATATTCTATAAAATGAAAAGGATTATTTACAAACAGTCTAGAAAAATACAAAGTGGACAGAGATTCTGAATGAACACAGTGGTATTCCTAATGTACGGCACATGTTGGGCAGTTTTGATCTGTGAGCACCATTTTCGATTTTTTTTTGGCTTTGAAGAAATTCAAAAATAACGCAAAAAAAACATAAGTCTTAATAATGAACTTCAAAGCAAAATCAATAATAGTGACATTAATAATAAGATCAATTCTGCTTTGAAGTTTCAGATCTAGAAATTTAATTAGAGCAATGTTTTTATTTTGCGTAATGTGCAAAACCATCACGGCTTATTGCTAAAAATAAAATAAAAAAACTTTTAAAGAAGGGGGTGCCCTGCGGAATATCAATACAAATATTTTCATGTAAGAATTATTGTTTCATGCGTAAAATTAAGAAAGTTTTCGAAAAAATATGTTTTTAAATGTCATTAGATTTATTTAATGTTTGTTAATTTTTAAATAATTTGTTTTAAATTTCAACAAACCTTGTGCAATGATCACGCTAACTTGCATAAGTTCTTTTAATGTATTTAACTAATCCAGCGCATAGTACAAGTGACTTAAAAATACGTAAATTTTCACAATTTCGTGCAGCCCAACTACAGATCGTTCCAGCATTCGTAATTCAATTTTTTATAATACGAATTGCTTCTCATATTTTTAGCTTAAAATAAATGTAAAATACTATATATTTCGTATTTATTTGGTTTTACAATGCTACTACTAATATGTGATGTATATTTAAGAACTAAAAACTAATGTCCCAGAGTGGAGTGGAAGACAATTATTGCTTTTTTTTGACGTAAGATAAAAGAGTGTTTTTCTTAAATTAACAAAAAAAAATAGTAAAAAAATCTTCAAAGCCAAACACGTGTTCCGATATCTAATTCATTTTCTTACATTTTAATTGAACAAGACATGATTTGGTCGCTTTTTCTAACAAACAAAAGAGAGACATTTAAATATATTCACATAAAAAATCAACCTACAAATTCATAATAAAAAAATTAAGTAAGTAAGGGACAAAAATAAAAATAGATTGCCGTCACATTTAAGTACAAATTACACAAATATTAATGATTTCATAATTTTTAGCGCATTTATAATTGCACGTAAAAAAGAGATTTAAATATTATATCTTAAAAAAAATCCACATACAAGTAAAAAATAGAAATTGGCACTTCGTAAAAAAATTAAGAATGATGCGCTAAAAGTAAGGCTTTTATTTGCCTACTTTTGACATAAATTAAATAGCTTCTTGCCATTGGTTTTTTTATTTAAAAATGAGAAATATTCGTCAATTTATTTAATTTCTTTTTACTTATCTAAAATAATTTAATAAAACTTGTAAAATAACATGTAAAAAATTCGCAGCAGATACTTAACAAAATAATTTAAAATGCAACAATTTCATTAATGATAATAAGAGAAAATTTTAATTTAAACTACTGACCAGAACAGGGTCTTCTTTAACATCAATCAAGTACATGTACATTGCTTTGCTAGTTTGCTTATTTAAAACTAATTTTAAAATAATCAAGCTAGCAAAGCAATGTACTTGTATTTGAAATGTATTGAAATAGATGTTGAAGTTTTACAATAAGCCCCCAGAACAGAAATAAAATAACAAAATTATACTTTTCACAAACCAATGGCAAGCGTTTACATGCAAACATGCCTTACTCTATCACATCGTACAACATATCTCTTCGTTCCACATGCTCTGGGTCCGCACAGTGAGCCATCAATATAGACTCACCAACAATCAGATTCTCAAAGCACAACGAGCAGGCATACATTGCATCACCGAAGCAAACTATTTTATTATCATCCCTATACATTTTCATTGGATTCAAGACGGTGCTCGGCATAATTTCTTTGCCAGCAGCAACACATTTCTTAATGTAAGCAGTTTTGTATTGAAAATGGATCTTCTCACAGTGAGACTGACTCAAAATATGCTTAAGAAGACCATTCTCTTCGGTTTCTACACATTTGCATGATGGACAATGGAAAGTTATTACGTTCTTGGACTCAAAGTCTTGTTCTGATGTCTCGCACTTTAATTGGATGCTGTGCACTTGTACGTAGAATGTGATTCTTTCAATAGCAGCTTTTTGCAAAAGTGTACTGTAGAGACTAGTGTCTTGAAAGCTGTTGTAACTAACGATAAGGTCTAAAGACTCCGAGTATGCAGTCAAAGTGGATGTGTCTAGGCTGAAATTGCCGATCGAAGACATGATAGATTGGCTCGACATAGATCTGTCATTTTTAGTTGTCAAACCTGAGTCCGTTTGAGTTGATGGAGAACCGTGAAGTCTACATGAGCATACACATTTGAAATCAGACTGCTCATAATCACTAATGTTAGTTATATTGTCAAGCTTGTTCAAATCATTAGGCTGTGGATCAAAGAGGTTGATCATGGCATCCCGTATATCAGGGTAATCGAAGTGCTTGTATTTCTTCTTGTCGCTGACGTGCAAACGTTTTTGACGTTTCCCTTTGAACAGATCAAACATTATGCTTCTGCGGTTGCGGGCAACAAGTTTTTTGCATTTCCTCACTGCTTGCTCATTATGATTGTGCAAGTAAACTTTCATGAACTCGTCTATATTATGCCTCATGTTGTGTAATAGATTCTTCAATTTGTCTTTTGTCTCATCATCCTCTTTTTCTAGAATGACATTCCATGAACCGGTGGGACTGATACCACGAATCACACTGTCAATGTATGTAACTTCACCCAACGTTTTTGGTATGTTGGTAACGCCTGAACCCGGTAAAGTGGTGACAACGGACCGACAATGAAATACTTTAGACACTTCAATGTGAAACTTGAATTCGGTGAGCAACTTCTTCATGAAACAGTCAATCTTTTCTAATTTAACCAGGTAATTTTGCAGCAGAGAAACACGTTCCTCCTCATTTTTGTCAATTTCAACGTCACCAAACGACTCAGGAGTGGCTGATGGGACTAGCTGGTTTTCTGGCGCTTCATTATCTGGTTCAACTTTACGACACATTTTTATATCTTCCTTACAGTCATCGGACTCTAAAGAAATGTCCGATAAAGATTCAATATCTAGCTCCTCTTCCTCACATATCGACGACTCGTTGGACATCGCATCGAATATATCGAAAGAGTTGTTAAAATCGAATCCCTTGAAATGTTGACTGAACAAGTCAGCACTGCGGCTATCCAATAGTACGTGTTTGGGTGTATTCTCAACGTTGTTGGACTCACTTTGTTCGATGTCACTGGAAGACTGATTGCAACGTTGGATTTCTAATTTTAACTTTCTGCTTTTTCTCTTTTCCCTTTTCGTTGGAGCATTAGTGGTAGCTGTTAAAATGTCTGTATCAGACAATGACCCTTTTTTTGCTGCAAAGTTTTTCACAGAATCGGGGAGTTTTAAGCTGGTGGCACAATGTTTTGATGTAGAATCGGGTTCTGGACGGTCGATCTCAATGTTTTTAGACTCTTTAACGCAAACGTATGACTTTTCAGGGCCGTCTATAGTTTCTGGGACATCCAAATCATCCTCACCCTGTTTCTTGAAATAATTCATATTAGACAACATTCGACGCAACGAAAACGCCATTATTGAAGTATCAGCCACTCAATGTTGGTTTATTAATCGGTGCACTGCGAATTGATGATGCTTTAGGCTGTTGGACGACGAAAAATATATTTACTTTGTAAACAAACAATGGTAACAAAGAAAATGAACATTAATTTACTCGTCTATTTTACCTTGAACGCTTTGAGATGCGACGACAAACGGCAATGTTTAATGGGCTCACGACATTTTTAACACATTTTCTATAGTTTTTATTTAGAAATACCTTCAAATCATCTAAAATATTGAGAATACAACAAACAAAAGCTCTCATATGTCTCTCAGATTTGACAATTTTTGCGAAAACGTATGATTTGAATACGGCTAAATCGCGAGGTAGCTATTATTAGCAGGTGGCGCTAGTAGTAATGCATGTTGCTCGGACCAAAAAGGTCCGAGGCATGTTGAAAAGGAGACGACATTCTGAATTATAGACGACTTTTATTTTTCACTGTGTTATAATAAAAAATATATTGCCATATCATTAAAACAAGATCAACTTTTCTTATTTTTTAAATATCAATAGGTAAGTAAGTTATTTTTAGAAATACATGTTTATCATATTCATTCCCTTCCTTCCAAACAAATAAAACTGTAGGCTGCAAGGACTTCTGTTCGACATTCAACAAATTAAAATGTCCGATTATGATGTGAATTGTGATGAGTTTGGGCGTAAAAGGGTGGTAAAAGGTGCGCAACGTGTTGTAAAAATATATCAGTCTCAAGGTATGATTCCGAACTCCGCTGCACGCAGCAGTGCTGCCGCAGCAAAACATTGCATTGCATTGCTGTGCTGCCGCGACACTGCTGCGTAGCTCGGAATATAATCTAAGTAGATATAGGTATAAATAAACATATTAAATAGTGGCAATACTGGAGTGTTTGACGTAAACTCCATACAGTATTGCAACTATTTAATTTCTACTCTTTTTTGCCAAACTGTATGGTATGTGCGATGTGCGTCTGTGTCGCCTCGACAATCTTGAAGATAGGGAACTTTCATCTTATGGGTACGCGTCGACTGCGGACGTCATTCTCGCGTCTACGCGTGTCTGTATAGGTCCCACAGCGGAAACAACGGAACTTGTGGTATTGGCAGAGAGACGCAAAGTCTCTCCGAAGAGCCAGTGGATCGAGCCGAGCTGAAATGACCACGTCGTCGAGAATTCGAGCAGCTCTGTGTTGAATGCGGTCAAATGGAAGGAGTTGGTATTGGGGGCGCTCCGGCCCAAAGATGGGAGCAGTATTCCATATGCGGCCTGACCAGGTAGGCTACTCTTGAAACATAATTGCATTAATCAATTTCCATTCACAAATCTAAATAATGTCAAATGGTACTTTCGTAAGCGATAATAGCGTCACATTGGAATTAAATTGCGTGGAAATTGATTGAACAAATTATTATCGAGATAGCGTTCCGGAATTATCTTTACTTATCCTAATATCGATACATATTAATCGCATTGGAATGGGCGATTTTCCGAGATCAAAAAAAAAAAAGAAATTGGTTCGTAAATTACTTCATAGATGGCGCTTAGCACAGATTAGTATGGCGCCTAGTAAAAGGCGGGTTCATGAAGAGCACGTGTATGGCTGCGTAATATTTATTCTATTCCAAAATAGAAATAGGTTCTGGATGTCCTGAATATAAATAGGTAAGTAAATACTATTTTTTTATTCTTTTGGTAGACAAGTAAAAGTGTAGAATTTATTACAGCCCATAAGTAGCCCAGCTTTTATAAAACGACATCTATCGAGTGTTTTTGAACTAATTTTTACTTTTTTATTTGGGCTGTCAGAAAATCGCCCATTGTATTAATATTGAGTTTGCGTTCGAGAGTTGCCTTGTGCTTTATACAGTTTTAAGCGGTAGGCCGGCGTAAATACTGACCTGCTCTATTCAGCACACCCAGCTTTTTCGAAGCTAATTTAGCTTTACCTTCCAAATGACCTCGAAACTGAACGTCACTCGAAATATTGACGCCAAGGATTCCAATGGTCGGATTGGTATCAAGGGAAGCTCCCTCAAAGCTCAGAGGTACGACGAAGGGATGTTTTTGGTGCGCTAAATACGCAAACTTGTGTTTTGGAGGGGTTAAAGTTGACTAGGTTATGTCGGCCCCAGTTCGAGACATTATGACTTAACATGTTCTCGGCGGTCAGTCACAAGTGTATTTCGGCTCTTGATGACGCTTTCCAGAGAAATATTAGCTTGTCCGGTGTAGAGCGTATCCCCAGTACTGTCGTCCGCATAGCAATGTATGCTGTTGTTATGCAACAGGTTATTGATATGCAGAAGAAACAGAGTAGGAGACAACACACACACCTGCGGGACTCCAGCATTCACGGGCTACATACTCGTAGAGCACGGACCGTCGACTACGACTCTGATGCTACGCCCAGTAAGAAAGCTGGCAACCCACGAACACAATTTCTCAGGAAGTCCTTATGAAGGAAGTTTAGAGAGAAGAGCCCTGTGCCATACCCTGTCAAAGGCTTTCGCTACGTCCAAGCTAACTGCCATTGCCTCCCCTTGACTTTCGACTGCCTCCGCCCATCGGTGTGTAAGGTACACTAAAAGATCACCAGCCGAACAACCGCGACGAAAACCATACTGGCGATCACTTAGTAGCTGGTTCTCCTCTAAGTACCTTAAGAGCTGGTAGTTTG
This sequence comes from Scoparia ambigualis, assembly GCA_963921215.1. Taxonomy (NCBI): domain Eukaryota; kingdom Metazoa; phylum Arthropoda; class Insecta; order Lepidoptera; family Crambidae; genus Scoparia; species Scoparia ambigualis. The sequence goes on from OY992525.1 coordinate 3,690,907, forward strand.
TAATGTACTCCATTACTTTGGAGAGTAAAGAGGTGATAGCAATCGGCCTGTAGTTGGACGGATCTGAGCGATCGCCTTTTTTGGGAATCGGGTGGACAAGGGCTGTCTTCCAAGAGCTCGGGATGACGCCAGTAGTGTAAGAGAGCCGGAAAAGGCGCTTTAGAACCGGCGCCAACTCAGGAGCACACGTCCGAAGCACAATGGGAGGAACTGCATTACGCCCACTCGACCTTTGGATATCAAGGGAAAAAAGAGCCTTATGAACTGACCTTTGTAGGAACCGAACGTTTAGCATTGAACAAGCGCAATGCGGTATGGTTGGTGGAGAGTTTTCCCCATCGTCCGAGGTCGAGTTTGATGCGAAAAGAGTGACTAAGAGATCGGCTTTCGCCTTTGCAATATGGACCAGGCAGTCATCGTTTTTGTGCAATGGTGGTAGGGACGGCTGACAGAAATTCCTCAAGATAGCTTTGGCGAGAGACCAGAACGCACGCGTACCCGAAGAAAGACGCACTAGCCTCTAATTATACCTATGAATGATGACTTCGCCTTGGCAATGTCCTTCTTAAAGGACCTGGCAGCAAAGTTGTACCTCTTTCTGAGCGCTCTGGTGTTTGGTAATGTTATCGCTTTTGGCGAGACGCCATTTTGCAGCAACGACCAAACCATGGTTGGGACCTGCCGCCAATGGGAACTACAGAGTTTGGAATGAAAAGTTTCATTCCCTGCAGTATCACATCAACGACAGAGTCAGCGGCGACATTAGGATCGTCCAGCGAGAAGCAAACTCGCCACCACGGGTAGGACGCAAAGACACTTCGCATCCCATCCGAGTCCGCTGACCTATAATGCCAGACTCGACGGCTGGCCGCTGGTTGAGTTTTTGAAGTTTCTGTGAGAGGCACAGTAGCACTGTGCATCAGACAGTGGTCTGATGAGCCTAGTGGTGCATCAACAGAAACTTGATAGCCGTCCGGGTGCGAGGTCAGCAGAAGGTCCAATAAGGAAGGTGCATGGCTCTCTACATCTGGAACCCGTGTAGGCTCGGTTACCAATTAGGACAGACTGTAGACCAAAGCGAAGTCATGAACGGCTCTACCCGCTTGGTCAGTTGTGCATAAACCAAGTCCTTAACTTCAAGATTGTCGAGGCGACAGTTTGGCAAAAAAGAGTAGAAATTAAATAGTGGCAATACTGGAATGTTTGACGTAAACTCCATACAGTTAATAAATAATTAATGAAATATAATTTAACAAATTACAGGTTTTGATAATAATTCACCAGATTTAATAACAAATTAGGGAATATTGAACAATGAAATTGAAATTTTCAATGTCAAAATCATTGTTATGCGGATGACTGTACGGTGCATGAGCGGTACTTGGGACATCATGTGGCAAAGCAAGCCAATATCATGGTGAAAAGGCAAGAACTGGTGGCCAAACTGAACCTAACTCTCGATCGTGTCTCTAAGTGGGGATCTAAAAACCCGGTCGAGTTTAATGCTAGCAAAACCCAGGTTTGTGCATTCTCGTCCAAGGTAACTCCCTTCCTTACTCCTCTCTCTCTTCAGAACTCTCCGTTACCCATTTCGACCATTGTGAACCTTAGCATTCTTGGCATGGACATTGGAACTGAATCCGAAATGCTACATCGAGAGTGCTATTTGAAGTGCCTCCCGGAAGTTGGGTATTCTCAAAAAGGTAAGGCATTTTTTCACTCCCGAGCAGCGCTGTTTGATGTACAAAACTAAGGTGCGATCGAGTATGGAGTATTGTTCCCATCTATGGGACGACTCCGCTAAATACCTCCTCGATGCACTTGATAGACTGCAAAGGCGAGCGGTACGCATTATTGGAGATGCTGAGGTTACAGCCTCCCTTGAGGACCTCCAGCTGCGTAGAGACATTGCTCCTCTCAATGTCTTCTACCGGAATTACTACGGAGAGTGTTCTGAAGAACTTTTTGATCTTATCCTCTCCTTTCCTCTCCCGGACTACACGTGCTGGTCTTAGGAACCACCATCATACTGGACAGACTATCAGTACTCGTACCAAAAAATTTGGCAAGTCGTTCCTCTGTAAGACCATTCGGCTTTAGAATTCTTTGCCGGCGCATGTGTTTCCCAGCTCCTACAGTCCCGGGTCTTTTAAGCGGGGCGTGAAACGGCATTTATGCAGGCCGTCATAAATGGGTACGCTCGTTATCGTGCTTATTCCACGGTGGGGAGCGCTCTCATTATTTTGGACTGCATCGGCTGCTTACCATCAGGCAGGATGCAGTCACAATGACGAGTCATTATATAAAAAAAAATACTGAGTAAAAAGTTACGAATTTCTATTTATTTGCAGCTATGTATCTGCCTGCAGCATTTTATAACAATTTTTGCGTACCTACCTACCTAATATTTTTTACTTAAGGTTTTATTTAATAGTAGTTGTTGGTGGTTGGATCCGAGTTCAGAGTAGATTTAACGTACAAACTCACTAATTCTTATACTTTCAACATGGAGGTAACTTTGAAGTCTAATGATATTAGTGACGTTAAAGACCTATGGGGTCATTAGTGTTGTCAAATAGTTTATGAAACAGAAAAATGCTAACCTAAAGCCGCGGTGCCACGGCCTGATTTTTGGCAGGCCAGAGCGCACCGAACCGCGCCAACAGGCCGTGGGAATCCTATGAAGCCTGCCGTGGCGTGCCGTCGCCTGTCCGAGCCATCGGCCGCACCACGCCGCGCCGCGCCGTGGCCGTGGCAATCCGCGACAGGCATTGCCGGTCCCACGGCCCGTTTGCGGGCGGGCCGCGCTGGGCGTTCCAATTAAGCGTTCCCACGGCGCGGCGCGGCTTGTCTTCGGACAGGCCGTGGGACCCCGTTATAACCGACTTAAAATGTACTACGTACTAGAAAAGATGTCACAACTAGATTGTTTGCTACACGCGTTAGAGCCAGCTCGCTTTCACTATTTCTGTGGCAGGCGCTACCGCTAGACGCAACAATACGTGTGTATTCTGTGTTCTACTAATGCAATGGGCGATTTTCCGAGATCAAAAAAAAAAAGAAATTGGTTCGTTAATGACTTCATAGATGGCGCTTAGCATAGATTAGTATGGCGCATGGTAAAAGGCGAGTTCATGAAGAGCACGTGTATGGCTGCGTAATATTTATTCTATTCCAAAATAGAAATAGGTTCCGGATGTCCTGAATATAAATAGGTAAGTAAATACTATTTTTTTATTCTTTTGGTAGACAAGTAAAAGTGTAGAATTTATTACAGCCCTTAGGTAGGTACGGCTTTCATAAAACGATATCTATCGAGTGTTTTTGAACTAATTTTTACTTTTTAATTTGGGCTGTCAGAAAATCGCCCATTCAATTTATGTGCCTTCAGTGTTCTAAGATACTGTATAGAGAACTCAGAAAATACTAATAAAACCAAAGGAATCACTTTCTACCTGTAAATTCGCACTAAATTATCGCGAGAAAACAACATTCTAGAAGGGGTCTAGCGCTGTATGTTTGGATTGTTCAGAAAGAAATTGTTTTAGCGCTGCAGCGCACTTAGGTATTAACTTTAAAAAAAATAGAACAAGACTTTTGCTTGGGATAGCTCCTCTAGTACGTAGTACATTCTCAATGGACTAATATTATTATTTAATGAGTCAAATAAAATTTGCAGCTTGATTGTGGCTGAAGTAAGGACGTTAGAAGAATGTTTATTGTTTTGATGAACAGAACAAACAAATCTATAAGTTAATACCAATTTACACTTCATCAGACAGACGTAACTTTGGTAAATATCCCGCTGGCTGGAGGTCGGTTAGATTATGTCTTCAGCATAATTCAGTAGAATATATCCAGATCTAATTCCCTGCATAGCTCATAAGTCTCCCAGACAGATGATCCCGCTGGGTGTAGGTAGACACATCGTTGCGTATATACACCGAGATTTTTCATTGGTTTTGGAGCCGAAACCCTTTTCATGTTTATCATCAGTAGAAGCTATTTAGCTTGTAAAACTAAAAATATGAGCATAAAAAAATCATTAAAAAAATATCAATAAAAAATGTAAGAATCCTTAGTACCGGATGATCTTATCAAAGTCAACGACCGAGGCGCTTCAAACGCGCCGTCTACCCCCCCGCCGCCGGCGCAGGCCGTTGCATCATTTTTTTACCGGCCGGCTAGTCTCGCGAAATTAGGTCAACAGGTCGTACGTAATTTTGGCTGTAGTCAGTGTTTCGCCGCGAGTGCATCGTTGTAATGGATCGATACTATGAATACTCAAACATTGAGTATTTAGCGATGATTCGATTTTATGCCTTATCTGGCGATAACATTAACGAAGCCAGGCGACGCTACGCAGCACCCGAGCATCTGCAGTCGCTGCGCATGCAAGGGATTTGCTCTCCTCAAGTCGCGATAGTAGACGCTTTAAATGTGGTAAAAAGTGACAGAGACACACTAAGAAGATTAAAAACCAATTCAATGAAACGTGCGAGAATGTGCATCCAAGTTAATGGTAGACATTTTGAACAATTGTTACGGTACAGAGAAGTGTAAAGTTGTGTTTTAGTGTTTATAAAAGACTCACCAAATTAAGGTAATTTAATTGATTATTAATTATTGTAAATAGGTCGATTCAAATTTTTAAATACGCCGGAAATAAGTAACTCGTTTAGTACCTAAATAATGAATGTAATAAAAAGTAGTTACATACTTATTTTAGTAAATTCGTATTTTTTAAAGTAATTTAGTACTTACCTAACTTATTTCTGACGGTCCTAAGCCCGTAAAAAGTATGAATGAAAAGTTTGAATCGTATTTCAATAGCGATTAGAATAACAAATAGAACAAAAATCACAAAAATCAGCTGTTCCACAACGCGCGTGTAAGTAGGTACATACGCACACTCGATCGACTGCGAGTTGCGACTTGCGCTCGAATGCATGAGTTCATAGGGGTCACGGTCACGGTTTGTACAAGTTGATAAGGAGAACGTTACTACGTGTTTTCGACAAAAAGTCACTTTTACAACTTTTTTATATTTGCTCGTAAAGCGATTATTATTTCTTAAATAGGTACAACACTTTTTTTGTATTATAACGTTTTCGGCTCCAAAACCAATGAAAAATCTCGCTGTATATTCTCTGTCGTTGGCAAGATCGTGCAGGCTAATATTTGATATTATATTGCTTTAAAATTCGGTATCATAATGGTGACCAAAGGTATCCAAGTTGACGTTTCTATAGTGTACACTCAAATGTATAGATCGAGCTCAGACATTATCATAAGTAATTAACTATAATAATATTAATAATATATAATTAACTAAGTATATTAACTTATGTAATAACTTTAGTTATTGTTCTGAGATCGAGATTCGACGTATAGATTTATGCTCAAATGTATCTATATCTGTGCTTTAGTTATTATTATGATTAATAATAATATTATCTCTAAGTTTCAATGGGCGATTTTCTGACAGCCCAAATTAAAAAGTAAAAATTAGTTCAAAAACACCCGATAGATGTCGTTTTATAAAAGCCGGCCACCAGCCGTACCTACCTAAGGGCTGTAATAAATTCTACACTTTTACTTGTCTACCAAAAGAATAAAAAAACAGTAAGTCCTTACCTATTTATATTCAGGACATCCAGAACCTATTTCTATTTTGGAATAGAATAAATATAAACGCAGCCATACACGTGCTCTTCATGAACCCGCCTTTTACCATGCGCCATACTAATCTATGCTAAGCGCCATCTATGAAGTCATTTACGAACCATTTTCTTTTTTTTTTGATCTCGGAAAATCGCCCATTAGTTCAATTATTGATAAACTATTGACGAGTGAATTTTTACTGATTTAATTCCCTCCTTTTAAGAAATGCGATAAAATCGAATTCAAATCGATACGAATCACAACTAAGATCGGACCGCATTTGAACGACCGGCGCGGCAGGGCGCTGCTCTGCGTGTCGCTTCACAGCACCTATCGCACTATAACTGCAGGCAGCGGCAGCTCGCGTCATTCCTTTGCTTATTTGCGTGAGAGCAACGTTAAAAGATGGGAGAATACGAAAGTGATGAGGATTTGTTTGTTGTGTCTTTGTTATGTGCTGAAGAAGAACGCATTATAGAACATAAAAAGAAGACAAAATGGATTTCTGAGATACCAAGGTCGCGCTATGAAGAAGGTGCATACCACTGTGTGCTTCCTCGTCTACTTAATGATGACTCTGCACGATTCCACACTTACTTCAGCATGTCTAAGACAACATTTTATGAACTATTCCATTTTAACAATATGATATCCTCACTAAACGCAGTGCGCCTACTGACGTGACGCGCCGCTAGCTATATCGCACTGAGCGTCGCTACGCAGCGCGTCAAAGTATTCTTTTGGAGGCAACAATGCTGCGACGCGCAGCGACACTCACTGCAGCGCTGCCCTAGTGCAACATACACCATACAAAATGACTAAAAGAATATTTTGACGCATCGTGCCGTGCTGTGCAGCGCCGCGCCGCGCCGCTCAAATGCAGTCCGACCTTTAAATAAATCTATTTACAAAATATCGAATTCTGAAAGATTGATTTTTAAAAATCGATTTATTTTAGTTTGTATTTACAATACTAATAAGAAATCAAAGATTACGAACGTTACTTTTTTTATTTCTTGTATTTATTAAGAAGAGGTGTAGAAAACTAAGCACACTGCATACTCGTGAGTTTTTGAGTAATTTAGTGAAAAACTATTATTTCTTTACATTGTGTTTGAGTACATTCAACTAACTGTAAAACATAGGGTCCTTATCAAAACTGAAAAAAATCGAATTACGATTTTCTGTTTTGAAATACCTTTTCTCTAGATTGATTCAGTCATTGTAGTTTATCTCAATGGATTCAGTACTACATATCAATTAAAAATCGATTGTTTGATCCCGTTAAAACGATTCCCGATTAATCAATTTCAGATCGCCATCCCTAACATATACAGGCTACGTACACTACGTGTTGACATCAAATTGACATGAAAAATAGTTTGAATTTTGTTTCTTCTATTATATAATAGGTACGTACAATACAACCAATGTTAAAAACAATAGGTACACGATTGCTGCTTGAAAAACGGCACCACGAAAACAAGGCATAAATCAGAAATAAGCCTTGTTTTGCTCTTAGTCGTTAACTGACCACGCGGAAGTGAACCATGCCGAGGTGCTCCGTAAATTATTGCAAAAACAACACTTTAAAAGTGCAAAAAAAGACGGTGTGTCGTATTTTCAGTAAGTATCGTTTTGGATTTTATTTATCTGCAATATTGTTTATAAATGTTGCCATTTAATTACGTAGGTACTTATTTTAATTGTTTTTGTTAGGTATTTTACCATTACCCGCCAACTACGCACACATCGCTTTCTATCGCTTGCTAATCAAAGAGAAACAAAATTTCAAATTTAGAACAGGGTCTGTAGAAAAATGCATAGAGTCGCTATCGTTTTTTTTTGTTACAAAGTAATTGTGGAATTAATAAATGTTTTTTCATAACGACGTATTTTTTTATTTTGTAATTTTAGTTTTCCAAAACATGAAATACAAAGGGAAAAATGGAGGGCCATCATAGCGCGTGATAGAAAGGATGAATTTTATAAACCAAATGATTCAAGTGTGATTTTTTCGGAACATCTTTGTAAAGATGACATGTATTTAACTGAAAAAGGATTTAGGAGGATAAAAAAGAAAGCCTTACCAAATATTCAGGTAAATTGTTACAAATATAAACTCACAGCCTGAAAAATAATATTCTTATTTTAAATATTTTTTACATCAAGTGATAATTGGTTTGAGTACCTAGTGGTTTAATGTTACTTATCTATGTCAAGCAAGCAATCAAGCATATGGGTGATTCAATTACAAACCAACATCTTTTACAATTATATATACTTTCTGTTTTGTTACAGCAAAAGCAATTATGTTTTGAAGACAGTGGGGTAGCATCTCTTGCAATCAGAAATTTGCAATCTCCAAGCACATCACGGAACACTCCGCTCAATTTAGATATGGTTAGCTTTGAGACGACAACTTTTTTTTTTTCTAAATAGAAGGAGGCAAACGAGCAGGCGGGTCACCTGATGGAAAGTAATCACCGCTGCCCATGGACACCCGCAAAACCAGAGGAGTCGCAGGCGCGTTGCCGGCTTTAAGGAAGGAATAGGAATTGAAATGAGGGGGGGGGGGGGATGGGCTTCCGGAACCCTCACTGGCCGGACGACGAAACACAACAGCATTCATTTAGCACCACCCAGGGGTCACGTGTAGGGTCTCAAGGGTAAACCTATGGACGCGAGTAACTTTAACCCCCAAAACAGTTTTTCAAATGTTGTAAGTACAGGTTTTTTTTAAATAGCTCTGGTAAACATACCTATAATTTGATATTATACAGTCGAGGACTGTACATATGAGTTTCACTGACATTATGAAAAATTAAATTCTATACTGTTACGCAGTGTCACAATCCGTAGTAAAAAGTGCATGCGTATGCGTACTATAAATTGATCAAGTTTATAAAGATTTTTTTTTCAGATTGTTAAGTCGGAACAATTTGCGAGCGATAGTAACCAAATGAAAGAAGATTCTTTGATCAAATCTCCGAGCTCATCGTTGGGTTTACAATCAATGTTAGATACTCCTCGTGAGTTTATCTTACGAAAGAAACTCAGATTTTGTAAGAAACAGTTACTCAGTAAAAACAAAAAAGTAAAGAATTTACAAAAAGTCAATAGAAGACTTAAAAAGAAGAATGCTTCTTTAAAAGCTGCCGTCACTTTTGTAGGAAAACAAAGGGACTTGTATGCGTCGGTTCTAGTTAGATTATCCAGTCATGTAGAAGTACCAGACACTTTCAATTGAATTTGACGACCTCCGCGGTCGAATGATTAGCGCGCCGGGTCTGGCGTCGCGCCATCTTGAGGTTCAATTCCTGGTCGGATCAATTTAGAGAAAACTGGTTTTTTTAAAATTGATTTCGGGTCTGGGTGTTTTTCTATGTTTATATACGTATATTTATCCGTTATCTAGGTTAACCATATTAACGAGTTTCAAAATAATCTTATCTTGGGCTGGATAATTGGTGTGAGCGCAAACAAATTATATTAATACATTATATTATATTTTATTCCAGGGCACATAGCCATAAATTCAATTTGTTGTTCAATTTAAAATCATCTATTGCCAAATAGAAACATTTAGTAATGTACTTATAAAAATAAAAATAAGCGCCTCTATTACTTTGTTCCAACTTGCAACTTGCAATAATATTTTTAAGAATTTGTACTTTAGGCATATGAGTAAAGAAACGGAACAGAGACAAAGCTTCATACAACCGCGCCGTCGCGAGTCAAGCATACGGTGCATGTGTGCGTTTAATGTTTTATCTTATTTTCTAAAATTTGTGTTTTAGCGAATATTAATGTGAAATAATGGATTATTAACCGTTTAGTGTTCGTGAGCGTGCATGAGTGTTGGCAAATAAAATAAAACAGTGCAACATCACTATTCATTTCAAATTCTTTTAAGAAGTCCGTGTGAGATATCAGTAAAGTCCTACATCTTTACTGAAACTCAAGGGTTTTGGGGGAAAATATCATTTAGCATTCAACGTTCATATTAACTTATATTCATATCACTCAATATCATCTACTTTATGCATATACCAATGATCTCTAATAATACGACTGAAGGGCTTGTCACGAAATATATATTTTAAAAAAAACTTTTGTATGTTTTACAATATAAATCTTATTGATACCTTGTTAATTAGTGTTTAATTTTCCTTTTTTACAACCCATGTATTTCTTATAAGTACTTTAATTCTAAAAAATTGTAGTCGAATAAAATCAAAATCGGCAAAGTAGGTTTGACCTAAATTTCGGCAATGGGCGATTTTCAAGATAAAGAAAAAATAAATTGGTTCCTAATGACTTCATAGATGGCGCTTAATAAAAGGTGAGTCCATTTAGAGCACGAGTATGGCTGCTTAATGCTTAGAGCATTCAACCAACTGAATGCTCTAATCTAAAGCTTAATGGTATCAGAAAATATCAAGACATTATACTATTATTATTAGACAGGACATAGAGATCGAAACTTGTTACCAAGTGGTAACAAGTCTCTCAGTTTGATGCACAGAGTACTTTTTTGTTTGATGTTTTGCGCCCTCTAGTGCAGTCGTGTTTGTGCGTGAACGAATTTGACGTAACCAATTGAAAATATGCCAAATGGCGTATTGCGATACTGCTAATTCCGATATGGAAAAACGGCTGAATGTGATTACAGCTTATTCTCGTAAGTATTCTGTATATTTACCTAATGGTTACCTATTGAAACGCATAAAGTTTTTCGCCATAAACTGACAATGCATCATTTTAATGGCCATAATCGTCAATTGCCATTTGCTTGCCATATGTCTATATAGCATAACTTCATAACGCATAACATGAATGGCCAAAATTGAAAAGGCATAACCATAGAAAGGCATAATTTTGCTATGCATAAGTAACAATGGCATATTTTTTATTTGCCATAATGTTCAGAAGACATAATATTCAAAAAGCATACATGCAATAAGAATAAGTGACAAAATCCCTAAACTCTTACAGGGTAACACTTATTTTATTTATCATAATTTCAAATAAGCATACATTTGGTACATTGGATTTAATATACATTTGTTAGTTATAATAATCTAATGATATAAAATTATTGATAATATGATCAAACCAGCGTGCACCATGCAAGCAAGCATGCAACATGCAGGCAAGCATGCAGTATAGCATATGATTATTCTACCAATATAGCTTTATAGAAAAAGTTGTAAGAGAATATGAGTATTATATCAAATGAATTATATACGTAATGTTGTTATAGGAAGTGTATTTAGAACAAGTAAAATTTATATCCAATAAACGTTATGTCTTTTGAAATTAGTTCATTTGTCATTATATGAAATGATACGCGCACCCCTTTCAATCAGAATATTACTACTTAGGTTAAACTTAAAAGACATTGAATGGATATATAAGAAAATAGGATGTCCAGATTAAACATACACACATCCGTTATGAATGACATTGGTGTTTAATGATAATGCATCAAATAAAGCTATGGAATGATATTTCATTCAATTCATTCAAAATAACAGGTTAAGATCGACAATAAAATTTGATACTTGCGATTGCGAGTTTCCATTATCACAAGGTGAACTTAATATCTATGTTTGCTTAAGTATTTTATGAAAAATATATATAAATAAATATATATAAATTAAACACTATCATTCCCATGAATTGATTCGTAAATCCAATCACACAACCATGTTAGATATGTTTTGAAGTAGACTCGATTTTTGTATACGGGTGTGTACATATAATAATCCTTAAGATAAGTTATCTGGGGGGTGGGTTTACTTCAAAAATGAATGTTGTCAGTATGCTTGGCTGGTCCATTGCAGAACCTAGTAAGTGCAGCGGTGTAAATTTTACAGTAGAGCGAAAAAACACATTCTCATTTGCCCTGATGAGATGTTTAAAGATTTAGTTAACTTTCGGTGATTATATTAATAGTAGAGGAGATATCAAAGTCAACCGTCTCAGTCTCCCTTCGCTCGCGATTGATTATACGAATATTCCTTGCGCTTATAACTCCAGTTCTTGTTGTTATTTCTGTTAAGTTTTTGATATAAAGTTGTTTTTTAAGTGTTGTTGTTCCTGTTTGTTATTTTTTCGTAAAACGACATGGCAGACGCTCAACGGAGTACCTCTGGTTCAGTTATGTCTCCTAGGAGAACGAGACAGCCCGCTCACAGAGTAGACAATGCTGCCAAATGCATATAAATAAGTACCGTAAAATGGGGTGACTTTGATCAATTTATAAATTGAAAAGCTTCTATTTCATTCAATTTACGTACTAGACATGTAAAAAAAAAATTAGTGACGACCATTACAAACTTTTTTTATTTTTTTAAATTAAAAATTTTGGCTTGATACTTTTGGAGAAAAAAAATTAAATGTGGCCTATCAACTTTATACTGAAAATGGGGTTGCTTTGATACCCGATGTTTTTATTATTGATGTCGAAAGTAATCCCAATTTGGAATTTAACACAAAAATATTTTTTTCCTTTGAAAATGTATTTTAGGAATTATTGGGTTTTGAAATCTGTCGGGGCGTCTTTGACACAAGGGGCGAAGTTGATATTGGCATTTTGTGATAGCAAATAGTGGCATTTTAAGTCAAACTACCTATGCATTTCTTATTAAAAATATCATGTATTAATAATTTTTACTTGAGGTTCGAACATAATAGGAGCATGTGAATTAGTAAATATATGTCTTAATAACTAAACAAAAAGTCTTAATAATATCTTCTCTCTTCTAGTCTAAATGTATGGGATGTTATATGTCGAAGAAGCAGCAAAAATAGAGAGATCACCATCGGTGATCTTTGCAAGGGCCTCTTCAAATGCCTCGTCTGTATATTTCTTATAGTTGCGACTTCCCGCAACTTTTTTGTATGTGCGAACCATCTCTAGGAACCTAAAACAAAGTAGGGGTTACTTTGTAATTCAATACAATTTCAAGTATATCTCTAGAAAAATACCCATTGGGGCGATATTGATAACTATCAATGTCGCCCGTAGCTCTAGTCAAAGTAGCCCCTTGTAACAGATTTCGTTGTGCGTATTGCACAACTTGGCCGGCCGGCACACAATGGCCGACTTAGGTAAAAAAACAAAAACCTTGTCGATTACGCAAAGCATGTCAATATAACATGACCTTATTATCATTACTATGAATTTTATACTTACGGCCATACATAAGAAGTTTTTTACACCACTTTTTTCACGAAAATTTATCTACAAGTTTGGGATTTTATTTTACATCGAAATCATTGTAGCGCACTGTCGCTGACTTCTGCAAACAATGGCTGATCTGTCAAGGCTACCAACAGAACAAAAACGAAAAGGATACGTTCAAAACTTATTAAATTAGAATTAAAAAAGTGAAAAACGGAAGCTATCGTCAAAGTCGCCCCGTTATTCAAAGTCACCCCATTTTACGGTATTCAAGAAAGAAGAACAGAAATTGGATACGCAATGGGTCTGACAAACGTTTTTTACTTTACATGCCAAAAAAATCTACAAAAAATTAAGAGAAACTTTTTTCATATCCTAAAAAATGGCTGAGATATTTACGATCAAAGTGCGTATTTCCGGCCGTAGATTTTTAAAAACGCGGCCGGGCTCTCACTAGCCGATGACGTCACGCCCCCCGTTAATACGACAGTCGCGCTCTCGTTCGCACGCCACTCTGCGCACTAAAATCAAAAATATAAAGTTACAGTGTTAAAAATGAAAAAGAAATACTGTATTGTGCCTCGGTCATTCAATTCAACAATTAAAACACCTAATAATAGTACACTCGGCGTCAAAAAAATCGCACCTTTTAAAAATCATCTTTAAAAATTCTTAAACCTTATGTAGAGGATAGTGTTGGGTATCATTAGAAAGGTAACAAAAAGGAGTATCAAAAAACAATTAAATTTAACTTTCTGTTTAATTATAATTATACAAACAACATTAAAATTAATAAAATAATAAAAATCCTTAATTAAGTCCTAATTAACAACAGATAATTTACAAAGAAAAATGTACAAAAAGTGTCTTAAAATTAACTTAAAATCTAGTGTTACCCCCCCTTGCCCTGATCACGGCTTCCATACGGTCCCTCATGGACCTCACCAACTTCAGGAGCTCTTCTTGAGGGATAAGCCCCCATTCTTCAATCACCGCGTCTTGGAGCTCCTGTAGAGTCGAAGGAGCTGGATCCCGAGATCGAACCTTACGTTTAAGATGGTCCCAGAGGTGCTCTATAGGATTCAGATCCGGACTTCGCGCTGGCCACTGCATCACAGAGATTTGGGACCTCTGCAAGAAGTCGCTCACGATGCCTGCAGTGTGAGCGCGAGCGTTGTCGTGCATTAATGTGAACCCCTCGCCAAAAGATTCGGCAAAGGGGACCACATGCACTTCCAGGACCTCAGTGACATAGCGGCGAGCAGTCAGCGACCCTTGTCCGCGAGCACCTCCAGTCCGGGAGACGCAGACAAGGTCGGTTTTGCCGGCAGCAGACATACCGCCCCAGAACATGCAGGATCCGCCACCATATTCCACCGTCTCCTGGATGCAGGCTTGGGCGAAACGTTCACCCTGCCTCCGGTATACTCTTCTCCGTCGGTCGTTGCAGAAAAGACACACTCGCGTCTCGTCTGAGAAGAGAACAGCTCTCCACTGCTCAAGGGTCCAATCGACGTGGTCACGAGCAAACTGCAAGCGGGCTCGCCGATGCGCTGCAGTCAATTTTGGACCCGTAGCAGCTCTGTGGGCCGCTATCTTCTTCTCCTTCAATCTTCTTCTAACCGTAGATACGCTTACGGTGCGTCTGCGAACTGCCTGGAGCTGCTGTTGCAACTCAACAGCGTTGGAGAAACGATTTCTCAAAGAGTTCGACACAACGAACCGGTCGTCTCTTTCCGAAGTGCAGCGACGTCTACCCGAACCGTGTCTGCGGATATAGCCACCGGTCTCTATGAAGCGCTGGTACACTCTTCGAACGGAATAACGGCTCAGGTTCAGTTGCCGGGCGACATCACACTGCCGCACCCCTGATTGCAGTAGTGCAACCACTTGAGCGGCTTTATCAGCTGTGGTATCCATCAAAATCTGTGCGTGTGTCCTCTTCAACGGTTGAATAGCGAATGACCCACATTGAACCCGTGTTGACCGTTTTATACCCACAAAGGAAGCGCAACTAGCAACTCTCACGGGTAGCAAAATTTGCATCGAATTTTTGTGACACTTTATTTGTTGCATTAGGTTTTATTTGATAATGAAAAGTAATGTTTTTTATTAAGTTAATTAAGTAACCTTGTAAATAAAATCATAATTAATGCGACTGCATGTGCATATCAAGAGTAAATGACATTTGAAAGTGATTTTCTAAGAGGTGCGATTTTTTTGACGCCGAGTGTAGGTAGATTAATAAACAAGGAGCTAAAATGACCCATTATATAACTACGAGGTAGTTTTACTTCCGAGCTTTATTTATTTATTTTATTTTATTTTATTTTATTTCATAGGAAAACTTACAGCTATTACAAACATTTGCTCTAATCAAACTTAAAATAACTATTAGCTACTAACAAGTTTTCACATATATGTTATAAAGTAGGTTATAATTATTTTTGAGAACATGCGGTCTAATTACTAATCTTGGAGTGCACTACAATTAAATATTAATAACAAGGAAAGAAAAACGTTTTCTGTGTTAAGTACTACGAGTATAAGTAACCATAACAATTCAATTCTTATATTTACCTATCTTTATACTATCATTTATTTATTATTTATTTATTTATTCGAAATTCCTGCTACGTATGGGGCAGACAGTAACATATACAGTTTTAATCGTCACCATAACCAACAAGGAAATCCGCTGCCAGTGCTCGCTTCAGTAAAACAATACTGCTAGAAAATAGGTCAATATCAGTGCAATCGCTCAATGAGTTAAACAAACGACAAGAACGTATTAGATAGCTGTTTTGTCGGTAGTTGGTGCGCGCCAAAGGGACCTGTAACCTCATATTTTTATTACGAGTAATGCAGCTCTGAGGCACAACCAGCTTGACGCGCTCCAACAGTTCAAATGAGTCTATTCTACTCGTCATTATATTAGACAAATACGTCAAATCAGCAATATCTCTACGAATTTTAAGTGGAAGTAAGTGGTGTCTTGCACATCGCTCCTTATATGAGTTGTCGTGAACCAAGGTTTTATATTCCAAGTATTTTAGAAACTTTTTTTGTATGGACTCTAATCGATCAACATAAACAGAATAACGTGGATTCCAGACCTGAGAGTTATATTCTTAGATACTCCGGACAAGTCAACAATATAAGATCTTTACAGTTTTAACCTTTTTAAATTGAGCGCAAGATCTCATTAAAAAGCCAAGAGCTTTAGAAGCTTTATTAACGATTTGCTGCACGTGCTGATCGAAAAGCATCTTGGGGTCTTGAATAACGCCGAGGTCTCTCATGTTATTAACATTTGCAAGGACTTTGCGTTTAAGCCGATATTGTAAATTAATATCAATACGCTTCCTCGAAAAAGTCATCGACAAGCACTTTTCAGTGTTTAGATCAAGTTTGTTCGCGTCACAATAAGCTTCAAACCTATCCAGATCTTCTTGCAAAAGGAGACAATCAGTATTACTCAGTATTAATCTAAAAAATTTCATGTCATCGGCAAATAAAAGAACTTTAGAGTTCTCAAAGCACGTAGACACATCATTTATAAAGAGAATGAACAACAAAGGACCCAAAATCGAGCCTTGTGGTACTCCTGAAGGTATACAGCCCCACGCAGATGTATATCCGTTTATGGCGACCGCTTGAGACCTATTCTGAATATAAGAAGTAAACCATCGGTATAAATTGCCATGAATTCCAGCAGAATGAAGTTTCTTAAGTAAAATGGAATGTTTTATCCGGTCGAAACATTTACAAAAATCAGTAAAAATTACGTGAATAAGCTCCCTATTTTCCATTTTAGAGGCTAAATAGTCATTAAATAAAATTAAATTTGAGGTTGTTGACCGCTGCTTTACAAAACCATGTTGAAAAGGCGATAATATCGGATTGATAGCAGAATCTACTTGATGGTGGACTATTCTCTCTAGTATTTTAGAGAAAATGCATAATTTGGAGATAGGGCGGTAGTTGCGCACGTCGCTTCGGCTACCTTTTTTATGGACTGGTGTAATAAATGCACTTTTCCATATTTCCGGCATTACACCATCCCTAAATGATTTATTAAAAAGTAAACAAAGCAGCTCAACTAAACTAGGAGCACAGTTAACTATAAAAATGGGATGTACTAAATCCGGACATGCTCCCTTTTTCAAATCTAAGCATTTTAGTAACCGTCGAACTTCATTGGGGTCTACATAAATATTATCGATGAGCACAATGTGGCCGCATAAAGCATTATTATAACGGGTATCATCATCATCTGTATTCGAGCTATGCTGAAATGTTGTTTGGAAATAAGACGCAAAGAGATCACATATGTCCTTACCTACACTTGCATAATCGTCACCATAGTGCATTGTCGCAGGATAAGAACCTTTGGTATTTTGCAATGATTTTATGTAGTTCCAAAACATTTTTGGATTGTCAGTAATAGATTCCTCGACGCGACCAAGATAATCTTTAAAACAAGCGCTTTCAATATCTTTGGCTAGTTGTCTGAGATATGAGAAAGATTCGTAGTCAGTAGACCTTGAATTTACGGTGATATTTTCTCTTTTCTCTAAGTATTTTCTTTACTTAGAGTAGAATTCAACCATCGAGGATATGAATGCTGGGCTATATACCTTTTGGCCACGTAATTATCTCTTAGGTCATTTATGGTCTTATAAAACAAGTTCAAACAGCGATTGATATCTAAGTTCAGAAATAGTTTGTACCATTGGACTTCATCCAATTTTTCGCAAATTTTAGTGTAATCACCTCGTTCATAGAAATATTTGTATCTTGCATTACTGCGCAAAGATACTTCGCATAAATTAAGACGTAAACCAATTCTTAATGACCTGTATTGGGGGTCTTCCGAGACCAACGGGTCGTCGCAAGCATCAACTGTCAGATCGTGGTTCGAAAAGACTAAATCAAGTATCCGATTATTCGATATATTTGAGTTATTGTTAAACTGATTCAGATTAAATTGGTCAACAGTATCGAAAAAATAAATTTGTGATTCACCCTGTAAATTAGAGGGGGTTATATAATGATACTGAGGCGTGCATTGCCAATCTATATTACTGAGGTTAAAGTCACCCAATAAGATAATGTTATCGTTAGGACATTGACTAAATATTTCAAATAGTTTATCAGTAAAATTATTTAGTTGTGAATTAAAACCTAAACCACCATGCTGTTGACTTAAGTAAATAATACCGAGGTGAAGGCTAGTACTACTATCGCCTGCACTGCGAGACGCCGAACAAATCGATAGCCAAAGATCTTCGGCTGATGACCGCCAGTCAGGTCGTTCCAGTGTTATTAAGTTACGTCGTACGGCTATGAGCACACCACCGCCCCTCGTTTGCCCACAACTCAGATAATCCCTGTCCCGTCGCCACACGACGTAGTCGTCAGTAAACAATTCCTGATCCGAAACACTTTAGCGAGAGAGTAAATAGAAACCGAGTTTTAATAGGTTTTAGCGCCGTGCGTTACACTCTAATTTTCACTACGATTGCGAGAAAATAAAATAATTGATACAATATGAAATAGTTCATTTTATTAAAAAAAAACCCGTTAGTTGCTTTTGCGACAAGGGAAGAGACGGGTTGGTATTGGTAAGTTAGTATTATTTTCATGAGCCCATCGCCGCTCTATGCTGTTGGATGTATGTGCAGTATTTCCATCACTTCCCTAGGATGTCGTAAAAAACGACTAACGGACTAAAGACGGCACATACATCCTACAGCATAGAGCGGCGATGGGCTCATCAAAATAAGACTACCAACCCCTTTCTTCCCTGCGGTGTCGTAAAAGGCGACTAACACACTAAAGACAGCACATACATCCAACATCATAGAGCGGCGATGGGCTCATAACAAAAATACTACCAACCCCTCTCTTCTCTTCGGTGTCGTAAAAGGCGACTAACAAACTATAGACTGCACATACATCCAACAGCATAGAGCGGCGATGGGCTCATCAAAATAATACTACCAACCCCTCTCTTCTCTTCGGTGTCGTATAAGGCGACTAACAGACTAAAGACTGCACATACATCCTACAGCATAGAGCGGCGATGGGCTCATCAAAGTAATACTACCAACCCCTCTCTTCTCTTCGGTGTCGTAAAAGGCGACTAACAAACTATAGACTGCACATACATCCAACATCATAGAGCGGCGATGGGCTCATCAAAATAATACTACTAACCCCTCTCTTCTCTTCGGTGTCGTAAAAGGCGACTAACAAACTATAGACTGCACATACATCCAACAGCATAGAGCGGCGATGGGCTCATCAAAGTAATACTACCAACCCCTCTTCCTCTGGATGGGCTCTTCTTTCGGCGGCTGCCGTACCTAATTCGTGGAATAATGATGAAAAGGTATGTAAGCAAAGCATTACCTACTCTCGGGTAGGTATTTGTTCGAACTTAAGGAAGTGTATAGAGTGCCACAAGCGGCACTGTATCTCCATCGGTTAGGGAACCGTAAGTTTTGCGGTATAATAGTGACGTCGCCTAAGCTGCCGTAAAGTTTTTGTTAGACAACAGAAATACTAGCTGTCCTACTCCTGTAGGTCATGTGATAGGTTAGAAATTTAAGACAATCGCGAAGCGCAGCGTAGTGATTGTCTTAAATTTCGAGGTTATTTTTTTTTATTAGACAACAGAAATCTAACTCCATACAAAAATATCTTTTGAATAATAAGTCGTCTGAACATTATGACAAATAAAAAATATGTTACGGTTCCCGAACCGATTGAGATACAATGCCGCTTGTGGCACTCTATACGCTTCGTACTAGGATGCCGTCAAATTACGGCATCGTTCCTTTAATTTTCCTCTAATTTCTTTCCCACTTTTTAAATTTTTTTTTTTCGGTTTCAGGCACTACTGCGTTTAGAATTTCTTTCATGATTTCTTGCAATAGCAAGCGCGCTTCTTGACGTGCGTCCATACTTGCTGGTCGACGGCTAACTACACTTAATTTACTAAACACAGCCACTTAACAAAATTGGACACTACTCGCACTACACATCTGCACTAATCACTCGCAACTAATCACCTGCACTCGCACTAATCAAAGTGAATACAGGCCTTAACTGAAAGTGTGTGTTTAATTTAGTAGGTACCTATTATGGGCGGCGATAAAATATACTATGTAGGAGGTTCAGTATGCGAGCACTTTATTTATCTTCTAAGTATTATGTTAGTATTTCGTCAGGGCTATTTACATAGATACTAGGTACTAGACTACTAGGTAGTAGGCAAGATACCTATTTAAACAATCTATGGAAACACACACCACGCTTCAGCAAGAAACAACTGCACAATCTGCACATAATTATGCTTAGGTGGTGAGCCTTTAGCCCGTCAGTCGCTTTTACGACACCCAAGGGAAGAGAGGGGTTGGTAGTATTATTTTGATGAGCCCATCGCCGTTCTATGCTGTTGGACGAATGTGCAGTCTTTAGTCCGTTAGTCGTCTTTTAAACTAACATGATACTTAGAAGATAAATAAAGTGCTCGCATACTGAACCTCCTACATAGTATATTTTATCGCCGCCCTTAATAGGTACCTACTAAATTAAACACACACTTTCAGTTAAGGCCTGTATTCACTTTGATTAGTGCGAGTGCAGGTGATTAGTTGCGATTGCGAGTGAATATTGCGAGTGATTAGTGCAGATGGGTAGTGCGAGTAGTGTCCAATTTTGTTAAGTGACTGTGTTTAGTAAATTCAGTGTAGTTAGCCGTCGACCAGCAAGTATGGACGCACGTCAAGAAGCGCGCTTGCTATTGCAAAAAATAATGAAAGAAATTCTAAACGCAGTAGTGCCTGAAACCGAAGAAAAAAAATTTAAAAAGTTGGAAAAAAAATAGAGGAAAATTAAAGGAACGATGCCGTAATTTGACGGCATCCTAGTACGAAGCGTATAGAGTGCCACAAGCGGCATTGTATCTCAATCTGTTCGGGAACCGTAACATATTTTTTATTTGTCATAATGTTCAGACGACTTATTATTCAAAAGATATTTTTGTATGGAGTTAGATTACTGTTGTCTAATAAAAAAAAATAACCTCGAAATTCAAGACAATCACTACGCTGCGCTTCGCGATTGTCTTAAATTTCTAACCTATCACGTGACCTACAGGAGTAGGACAGCTAGTATTTCTGTTGTCCAACAAAAACTTTACGGCAGCTTAGGCGACGTCACTATTATACCGCAAAACTTACGGTTCCCTAACCGATGGAGATACAGTGCCGCTTGTGGCACTCTATACACTTCCTTAAGTTTAAACAAATACCTACCCGAGAGTAGGTAATGCTTTGCTTACATACCTTTTCATCATTATTCCATGAATTTCGGCAGCCGTAAAATCTTGATTCTTTATGAAATATTGTGCCACCATCAAACTATCCACTCTTGGCAGATTGTCCGACTGACCTTTTAGGCGCGACGCCCACACGAGAGTCGACTAGTCGAGTCGAGCGAGGCGCGGGCGCACAAATGCTAAGCGGCGCGCCGCCCCGCACCGCCGCACCGCAGCCTCTAGTAAGTCATCCCATTTATTTCTTACCGTCCACGGTAGGTTTACTCACCGAGAAAAAATAAGTGCGAAACGTCCACGGTAGGTTTACTCACCGAGCATTTAAACCTCCAACCGTCCATGGTAGGTTTAGTTACCCGTTTAATAGGTCAAAGCACGTAGTACGTGGGTCCGTGAAAAAATTTGAGGTGGTTCTGTGGTTACTAATTCATCAAACAAGTAAAAGAAATCTATATATTGCCACAGAAAATTTCACAGAAAAAAATAATGAAATTGACGAAATTGACAGTTCGCCAAAACGGAATTTTGCAGCATAAGCGTCTTTAAAAATGTCGAAATACTCTTCTACTCACCATATTTCCTAAATAAGTGCACATCAAAACAATCGCAAACTAATTATCGATAAAGATTGGTTAAGTTTGTTTACATTCGTAGACATAGACAGTGACATTGCAACTAATTTTTTTTCGGACCAAGCGCCATAAACACGGCAACGTTCTTTGATAAGGTTGTTGCCCACTGCACCTAGTTCGTAGTTCCGCAAAAAAATTTGAGGTGGCTGTATGGATATCAACGGGCGATTTTCCGAGATCAAATAAAAAAAGAAATTGGTTCGTAAATGACATCATAGATGGCGCTTAGCATAGATTAGTATGGCGCTTAGTAAAAGGCGGGTTCATGAAGAGCACGTGTATGGCTGCGTAATATTTATTCTATTCCAAAATAGAAATAGGTTCTGGATGTCCTAAATATATAAAGGGGTAAGTAAATACTATTTTTTTATTCTTTTGGTAGACAAGTAAAAGTGTAGAATTTATTACAGCTTAAAAGTAGCCCAGCTTTCATAAAACGACATCTATCGAGTGTTTTTGAACTAATTTTTACTTTTTAATTTGGGCTGTCAGAAAATCGCCCATTGATCCGTAGTGCAATGGGCGATTTTCTGACAGCCCAAATTAAAAAGTAAAAATTAGTTCAAAAACACTCGATAGATGTCGTTTTATGAAAGCTGGGCTACTTATAAGCTATAATAAATTCTACACTTTTACTTGTCTACCAAAAGAATAAAAAAATAGTATTAACTTACCTATTTATATTCAGGACATCCAGAACCTATTTCTATTTTGGAATAGAATAAATATTACGCAGCCATACACGTGCTCTTCATGAACCCGCCTTTTACTAAGCGCCATACTAATCTATGCTAAGCGCCATCTATGAAGTCATTTACGAACCAATTTCTTTTTTTTTTTTGATCTCGGAAAATCGCCCATTGAAACTTGTACTAGAACCTTTAGTAAAAAAATGAAATTGTTGACAATTTTGACGGTTCGCCATTTATTTTGCATAGGATTTTTTTGGTGCTAAAAATGTTGTTATTACTCTTCGTAATCATCCTTCTTCCTAATAATGTGCACATCAAAACAATCGTTATGGTTTTAGCTATCGAACATGGTATGATTATTTATAGTTTCCAACAGTGACTTCCAAGTAATAATAATTTCTACATGTCGATATATTTTTACGTATTTTTTTTTGTCTTGGAATGTTTATTTTTGTAATTTTAGTAATAGATTTTCGTAATTTACTGTTAATTTATTAAAATACTGCGTTTTCTAAGCATTCCGTACGTATATAAAGTTTTGATATAGCCTGAGTAGTTGTTTAGTTCTAATTTTTTTGTCAGCTTAGTCAGGGTTCGTATTCTTCTGTACACTCTTCTAGCAGCTCTGTAAACAGCTGGACGCTGGGCGCCATGTTGTATATAGGGGCTCGGACGCTTAAGTGGTTAGGAAAACCGCGCCGCTTGTGCAGCGCGCCCTGACTCGACTCTCCTGTGGGCGTCGCGCCTTAGAAAATCTTCCATTAAACACTTGACCGTCATTAGAAGCTTATAATATTGAGATAGGCATATCCGTTTCCCGTCGTATTTTCCTTCTCTTTCTTCCGGTATATCGCTGTCTCTCTCGCTCATCCCACTCAGTGGCGTCACCAGGTGGCGCGGTGGGGGAACCAGGAGATTTCACACCCGTGCCCATTTGTTCATCATTGGCGTAAAATTTCCCGTCGGCGTAACTTGTGCACTACATAGTGATCAAGTGACAAAGAAATAGAATTATTTTTATTTAAACTGCAACACAGTTCTCGTGAGTTTCTACAATACACGTGAGTACTTAGAATAGTTTCTTAACTTAACGGTGTTACCGTTCGCTGAATTTGTAATTTAAACTTATCTGGTATATCAAACTTTTTATTTTACCCGCAAGAGATGTAGATACACCTTTTCTTTTAAGATAAGAAAGCATTCGAGTAAAGATAGTATTATTAAAAGTGTTTTTTTTGTGTTTAATACGTGGTATCTACCCTCCAGGCACTTTTTCTTTTTATTTTAGATAAGAAACCGATAATTAGTGCTTACATTAAATAATGAGAATAGCTGGTCCTTCTAACAATCCCGATCGCATCGGCGAAGGTTGAGTTCGAGTTAGTCGTCATCGTTCAAAGAAGCATGGTCATCGTACCCGCCTTTCATGACAATAACGACAATGTGTCTGCTTTATCGGACGTTAGAGGAAATCTTACAACGATTGTTCCACCTCGCAGGTGTTACCAATACTGACTAAAACAGTTAACAATTTAAATATTCCGTGTAGTGATCTAGATTTGATTTTTGATTTTAAAAGTAAACTAAAAGGGTCTGATAAATCTTGTGCACCAATAACTTTTGGTATTTTAAAACTAAAAAGATATTTTTAATAATTGTCTGCGCAATTTACTAGTTGGTTGCAAACATCTGATGCCTCTCTTAAAGGTCTTATTTTCAGTCGTGATTAGGTTGTAGACTGAAACTATAAATATACGAAAAGAGGATAGGTACTCATAAAAATGTAAAAGACACTCTAATGCTTGCTACTTTGAATAAGATTCTACCTTCAAAGACACATTTGTTTAATTCTGAACAGATTACAGTTGCATTAGAAAAAAAAAAAAAAATTATCGTGTTAGAAAACTTTTTGGCCAGTTATTAAATCTGGTACTGGGAATGCCTCGCAAGCAAAACCTGTACTAACAACAAACGGTTACCTTTCGCAATGGCAAACTTCTTATAGTGTACCATCGCGTTGTTCTTCTGGTGCATGGGACAGACACACGCACAGCATGCTGTGAACCGCCCTTGCAGGGCGCTTACCAAAATCAATGTCCTCCGAAAGGACATACTTATGGCAGCCACGAACCATATCGTGGCTATAATCTGCCCGCCCTCGCAGGGCGCTTACCAAAATCAATGGTTATTACATGAGTGTTCGCGGTTTTGCGAGAAGATGCATATATGTTAATATAATGCTAAATGTACCTTATTTAATTTAATTTGATTTTGAATAATATGTTCAATTATTGTAATTGGTATTTAACCGTTTTAATAAAATTTAATAAATAAATGTCCTCCGCAAGGGCATGCTTATGCCAGCACGAACCATATCGTAGCTATAAACCGCTCTCGCAGGGCGCTTACCAAAATCAATGGTAATATTACTTGAGTGTTTGCGGTTTTTGCGAGAAGATGCATGTATGTTAATGTTATGCTAAATGTCCCTTATTTTATTTGAATTTGAATAATACGTTTAATTGTTGTAAATGGAAATGTAACCGTTTTTAAATAAATTAAATAAATAAATGTCCTCCGCAAGGACAGGCTTATGCCAGCCACGAACCACATTGTGGCTATGAAACGCTCTCGCAGGGCGCTTACCAAAAACAATGTCCTCCGTAAGGACATGCTTATGCCAGCCACGAACCACATTGTGGCTATGGACCGCCCTCGCAGGGCGCTTACCAAAAACAATGTATTCCGCAAGGACATGCTTATGCCAGCCACGAACCACATCGTGGCTATGAACCGCCCTCGCAGGGCGCTTACCAAAATCAATGTCCTCCGTAAGGACATGCTTATGCCAGCCACGAACCACATCATGGCTATGAACCGCCCTCGCAGGGCGCTTAACAAAAACAATGTCCTCCGCAAGGACATACTGACGTACTGACGACCTCCTTGGTCGAGTGGTTTGTACACCGGTTTTCATGGTGTCGCCATCTCTGAGGTCCCGGGTTCGATCCCCGGTCGGGTCAATTTAGAAATTATTGTTTTTCTAAATTTTCTCGGGTCTGGGTGTTTTCTATGTATAATAAGTATGTATTTAAGTATTTTAAGTATGTTTATCCGTTGTCTAGTAACCATTTAACGAGTTTCTTCGAAGCTTCTCTTGGGCTAGATAATTGGTGTGACTGTAGGAAAGATAATAATAAAGATAATACTTATGCCAGCCACGAACCACATCGTAGCCATAATATAAACAACGGAGGCTGTTCTTACTTTCAATCCCCAGGATCATAGGCTTGGCAGCTCTTTTAATCAGGACAAAAACGTCAATTTCTCTGCTAACAGAGGTAACAAAAGACGTAGACAGTGACGCTCCGAAATTTCGAGCCGGTCAATTTGCACTTTATCGACACCGTTGGGACTAAATAGGTGCTCCAAGTTTTCTATCATAATACAAAGGTATCGAATACCGTTTTATCTGAAGCCATCGCTCAAGGTTCCAAACGTTACAATCGACAGTTGTTACACGCTTGTATCGGACAAAATGTCTGCAATGCTGACACAGATGAAGGAACAGGTTTCTAGAAACACTAAGTTTTTTTTTCAAACTTTGTTTTAACCTAGTTCTTAGTACCAAAGAGCACTCGAGAAAGGTCACTCCGTCCAATTTTTAACCTGAAGTCGTTAAATTATTATATGAATTCCGGACTGTGTACGGCCAAGAGACGGGATGTACAAATTACTTTTCTCAGACCTAGGTACTACTACCATCTGACTATAGCCAAATCCCACTATGGTTTCTTCGTCTGTTCTACAAAGGCGAATTACTAAAAATGATATGCCTTCCATTTGAGATGAGCACGGCAATGTTTTCTTAGACTATTATCTTACAGACATAAAGACCAGATGGTTCTGTCCAGACATGCCAACATTGTAATAGAAACACTTATTTATTTTGGTGTCCACGTAAACTTCAAAAGTCTGTTTGACCGCCCTCGCAGGGCGCTTACCAAAATCAATGTCTTCCGCAAGGACATACTAGGATACATGGAGGAATCACAAGCGTCCATACAAACCTACATATACTCACGACTGTTATCCCCGAAGGGTTAGTCAGAGACCAGGCAATGAGGACCGCAAAAGCAGTCTATTGCCATAGTCTACGTTTCACCAAATGATAACTGCAAATGTACGTGACAAGTGATGAGCCTATCGCCGCTCTATACTGTTGGATATATGTGCAATCTATGGTCCGTTAGTCGCCTTTTACGATACCTAAGAGAAGAAATTGGGCGGTAAAATAGACTCTACCTTACGATGTAGTTAAATGTATTGGTAGCTAAAAATTATCAGAAACACCAACACATACACCTCCACCAACATTTTTTTTGACAACCGTTGCTTCAGGATTGGGGGGTCACAACTCAACAATTCTGCCCTATCGGGAAGGTGGAGTGCATCCGAACAAAAGCTGCTTTGCAATCAAAAAGAAAAGCGGGCTGTTCTAAGTCTTAGAATTACAAGCATCGAACACGAAGCCTGCGACAATTTTATTTTAATCCTCCAAATTGCCAACCAACAAATGACCACCAACCAAATTGTGGTCGAAATTCATTACATTCCAGGGAAATTGAACAGCCATGCAGATCAACTGTCTCGACATAGCCAAGCTCTAGAGTGGCATCTAATGCCAGAATTCACACAAACGATATTCGCGAAGTGGGCCTGGCCAGTAATTGACCTGTTTGTATCCAAGAACGCTCGAGTAGTGGGTAAACTATGCAGATTTATCTCAATGATTAGGAAGCGATGTTTCACAATGCTTTCAGCCTGAAGTAGAACGCTTCCCTCTGGCTTGAAAATTCGCACCACCTTCCCTCATCCCCCGGGTGCTAGCACACCTCAACAGGAATTTATCTGATTGTGGTACCCCTTGCTGCCTCATTCACAGTATGGAATTCGAAACGTAGACGCCTGGTAGACATAACCACGGGCGGCCAACCCCCAAGGTTCAAGACATGACGTTGAAATTTGGTGTGCTTAAATGATATATCGTTATGGAACCACAAGCAAATTTCCCTACTCAAGCGTCTGGTTATTATAAAAACATATGAGCACTTGTGCTTGGTCCAGTAGTACAGGAAGGGCGTAAGCAGCAGCAGCGGCGCCATCCACACGCGGAACGCGTACCAAATGGGTCCAGTCAGTCCAGTTTTTGGAAGATTTACACTTAATATTTTAAATCTTTCTTACAATACTATACACTACCATAAATTGTCGTTTCTACTTTATGCAGCGCACAAATGTATGAAAATCTTAGTGACGAGGTAATAGTTAAACATGTTTTAAAATCAATCTCAATTAAACATTTAAAAACAACAAAACCTCCTTTTTCCAGGTTTTAGTAATATTAGTCTATAGACCTTTGTAATGTATTTCAAACCTAGGATCAACTAGATTTCAAACAGTTCGTAACACTGCAATATTATTGTCGCATTGCTCCTTTGTTACCTTGCTGTGGACACCAAACATTATTTTGTTCAGGACAATGCAGTAATATTAAGGCGACAGTTTGGGTCAAAAACTGACTGTAGGGACTACAGGCAAAAAAGCTGGAAATTACTACTGGTTAATAGGATCAATAAATATTGTACAAAATGGCTAAACTAATTTATTTAAAACTTCGAGTGGTTTACCTACTCCTGTTTCAAGCACTGTGGTAACTAGATGGATATTACAGCCACACCTGGTTGTGTTTTGCTCCGCTGTAGCATCTACAAACTAGATTGATATGATTTACCTATTGAGGATATACTAACTATTGGTAATTGGAGATTAGTTAATACTTTTCACAAGGTTTATTGTCGTGAAATATTGATTCAGGCGTCACGAAGTTTATCATTTTTTATTTTTACCCTGTAAAGTGATTGAAATCAAATAGTAAACAATATTTATTTCCTAATAATAATGTTCGTTTACATGGTTTACAAGCTAAATTATTTGATTTTTCATCAATGACTGGCCAATTATTTTCTTACAAGACTTAAATTGTAAATAATGAGTACTTAATTAAATCTCTTATTATAACTTTTTGTTTAAACCATAATCATATGATTAACTCTTTCGCACTTATTGTTTAATTTATTTCTCACATTGGCGTTTTCACCAGGCGATAACAAACAGGTCTCAATATTATAAGCTTCTAATGAGGTAAGTATTTAATATGCGTTTTATTTCAGGTAAAACGCGTCTATTCTTCACTTTTCACTTTAGTGTTATCGGATTTATAGGATAATTTATGTTATTTCTTTGAAATACAGGCACACTATACCTAGGTAATAGGAAAACGGAACACCGTGCGTGCGTGACGTCATAGCATGAGCGCGCGTAATCTCGGAAATTCAAAAGAGGGCTTAAATTTCTCGTCGTTATAACTTCGGAATACTGCATGTATTGAAGTGAAATAAAAACTAATGTAATGTACATGATCTACGCTCCGATTTTAGGTGTATTTGATAGTAATATTTGAACCCTCTTGTGTTCTCCATTGTGTAAAACCTAATAAGCGCCACTGTGCTCAAACAACAACAAACATATTGGGAATCGGTGTTACCACTGTTTTTAATGTTCCTAAAGACTAAGGAAAATGTTTTACCAACTCCACCTCAATGAGCAACAGTGATAATGGGCGATTTTCTGACAGCCCAAATTAAAAATTAAAAATTAGTTCAAAAACACTCGATAGATGTCGTTTTATGAAAGCTGGGCTACTTATGGGCTGTAATAAATTCTACACTTTTACTTGTCTACCAAAAGAATAAAAAAATAGTATTTACTTACCTATTTATATTCAGGACATCCAGAACCTATTTCTATTTTGGAATAGAATAAATATTACGCAGCCATACACGTGCTCTTCATGAACCCGCCTTTTACTAAGCGCCATACTAATCTATGCTAAGCGCCATCTATGAAGTCATTTACGAACCAATTTCTTTTTTTTTTTGATCTCGGAAAATCGCCCATTCGGAAATAAATAGGTACCTAGTGATTAAGAAGTTTGACTTTTATTTATTTTTCCATGTACGTACTCATTAAATTTTAAATCTTTCGGATAAAGGTAATTTATAGCATATTTCCCATTGTACCGCATCCTAGGTTAGAAATTCAAACTACACAATTTGAAATTGTACACTAAGTTGTGGCCCATAATCGCTAAAGATTTACATTAGAGTTTTCGACAGTCACCATACTTCAAATGTCGAAAAGGTTACAGTCGAGGTTACAGTAGTTATTAAGTTACTAAATGTCAGTATGGTATGTAATCTAATAAAAATCAGACTACAAGGAAATATATAACAAAACAACAAATGACGTGTACGACTGCCCGTTTGCACTAAACTTAAGAATCGCCTAAGTTCTTGCCTAATTTGTTTAGGCTGCTCCAAGTGAAAAATTTGCTTGCACTAACCTCAGGCAATTCCTAAGTCCACTTAGGAGATTCATAACTTTATGAGCCCGAATAGGAAGCGCCCAACGAGTAAGGCGATACTTAAGTAGTGTTTTTTGTGTTTCAGCATGGAGATTTCCTTAGCCTGTCCAACTTCGGTTGGCAAACGACAAAATAAAAGAGTATTTTATGTCATTTTCTGTTTGTCACAATCAAATCAATCAATCAAGCACTTTTTGATGTGTTTCTTGTTTACATTTCGATTGAGTTGTTTAGGTTTTTTAGAAGTAGAAAAGCAACATAAAATATCATTGAGAAAAGCATAAAAAAGCGTAGAGATAAACCACGAAAAGATATTGTCACGCCGCTCCACAATTTGTTTTGAATGCGTGTGTGCATATACCTCACATTGTACAGTAAAGCAAAGTAAACAGTAAAGTAAAGTACTAACTGCTGAAAAGATGCATGCAACCAATGTACTAAAAAGATGGTTATTGTTATGGATAACGCATCTTAGCACAATACTTTATTTATTTTTTTCTAAAAGGTACACTGACAGGTTACTGTCATTACAAGATCATACAAAAATATTCCACAAGATAAAACTAGACAATAACCCAAAATTAGCGTACACAGCATGCCAATTATTTCTACATTTTTTTTGTTATTAACTTAACTTAATATATCTACTAATTTAATTTATTACTGTTATCCTAAATTACAAATTTTATACAAGAAGTGGGGTTGAGGGCGTTTCATCACATAATATTATGTCCGAGATCACCCTCTTGAACCTCGAAAAGCTGCTGTTAAAGACGTCTATATCCTTATAAACACGATGTAATTCGTTACTTTAGCGAAGAAAACACCTACTTCAAATAGCAATGAACCGGTAACGCATAAATGGCTAAAAATAAAAACATACCTACCTACCTATTGACGAATCCATGAAAAAGATCGATCTTTACGATATCATTATAAGGTACAAATAGGACAAAAGGGCTTTTGCTATTGACTTGATTGCAAAACAGTACCGAGTGTTTTTTTAAATATAAAAAAAATAAAACCATCTATTTATTTAACTTTATTATAAATAACAGCAAAACTACAAAGAGGAAATATAACTAAGCAACCATGCCGTATGTGAATGATAATTACATACGGCATGGCAGACCAAATAATTTTAAATTAATTTTGATTTGTGTGCTGACAGCTCGCTCGTTGACAGTACCTAACTTTCAAATTCTCGTCGATTTATTGCTCGACTCAAAGCTTGACCACTCATAAATAAAGGACCGCTCGATGAGGCGGGCGTGTGTCAGTCATACAAAAATGGCAAGAGCTCCCATACTGATAAATTAGTGACTTAAGTTGACTCAACCTATCGAGCGACAGATCCATGTTTTTGTTTATTTTCGGTCTACAGTTGCCATAGTAACAGAATTCACACATCTTCATTGAACACCGATGCATTGTAAATATTATTACGCACACACCTAACCATGTGACAAAATTATGTGGTTGATCCTCAGAATAATATTAGTTATTATTCTATGGGTTGATCTCAAGCTTAGTAGCTTATTTATTAGATTGTCAAGACAAGACGTTGACGAATTCAAACAGATTTTATTTTTTAAAATAATAGACCATAAACAATCTACCTTTCCAATCGTTCGTCATTCTTTCATCATTCACTTTACTAGGCAATTCCTTAGTTTCGTCACAGCTGAGACAGAACTGTTAGTGCAAACCAATCATTTTGTTAGGCTGCTCCTAAGCTTAGGTGTATCTTAACTAAGACAAGCCTATCCCAAGTTTAGTGCAAACGGGTTTGGTCATCGACAAGGGTCGTAGTGCACGTCACTCGTATAAGTATTCTGTGGTTTCTTTGTTCGCAGATTCATTAAAAAAGTCTACATATCACGTAAACTCTTAGAGCATTCAACCAACTGCTCTAAGTGTAAACTTGCGAATTACACGTACTTTTCAATAATATTTTGGTAAATACTTATTTACAGTCATGTCGATTACTCATTAGAATTCAATTTAATCGGTAAAACACTCGCGTGACAACACTTCGCTCTTCAGTTGGCAACATTAAAAAAAAATGAAGTGCACTGGCTTCTTGGCGGGAAAGTGAAGCGTCGTGTCTGTAGTTTTGTCTTATTTTCTAAAAATTTGTGTTTTGTCAAATATTAATGTGAAATAATGGTGGATTATTAACCGTTAAGTGTTCGTGAACGTGCGTAAGTGTTGGCAAATAAAACAAAACAGTGCAACATCACTTTTCAAATTCACTCAAGAAGTCCGTGTGAGATTTAGTAAAGTCCCACATCTTTACTGGAACTCAAGGGATTTGGTTGGAATATCATTTAGCATCATCACTCATTATCATCTTTTAGGCATTTTAAATCACAGACGTATACTTATTATACGCCTGTGTTTTAAATAAACTCTATTATTTCGACTGAAGGACTAATATCCATGGTCAAAAAACAAATTATCAAAAAAAAAATTAAAGTGTATCACCGGCGACAGTAGCTGTCAGGACTTCTTATCGGGAAAGTGAAGCGTCATGTCTGTTGTATTGTTTTATTTTCTAAAATTTGTATTGTTTTATTTTCTAAAATTTGTGTTTTGTCGAATATTAATGTGAAATAATAGTGGATTATTAACCGTTAAGTGTTTGTGAACGTGCATGAGTGTTGGCAAATGAAACAAAACAGTGCAACATCACTTTTCAAATTCTCCTAAGAAGTCCGCGTGAGACCTCAGTAAAGTCCCACATCTTTACTGAGGAGTCCTCAGTGAAGACTCAAGGGGTTTAGGGAACATCATTTATCATTCATCATCTTAATCACCACTCATTATCATCAAGGGAAAAAAAGAAATAAAAAAACTAATGACTAGGCAGTATGGTCTCAGACCTTAGCCTGTTCCTTCACGGAACAAATAAATAAAAAAAAGCAGTAGCTGTCAGGACTTCTTGGCGGGAAAGTGAAGCGTCATGTCTGCAGTTTTGTTTTATTTTCTACAATTTGTGTTTTTTTGAACATTAATGTGAAATAATAGTGGATTATTAACCGTTAAGTGTTTGTGAACGTGCATGAGTGTTGGCAAATGAAACAAAACAGTGCAACAACACTTTTCAAATTCTCTCAAGAAGTCCGCGTGAGATCTTAGTAAAGCCCCACATCTTTACTGAGGACTCAAGGGTTTTGAGGGAATATTATTTATCATTTATCATCTTAATCACCACTCATTATCATCTAGGGAAATAAATAAATAAAAAAAACTAATGACTAGGCAGTATGGTCTCTGATCTTAGTCTGTTCCTTCACGGAACATTACGTCTGTGGAACAAACACTTTTAAAAAAAAGTAGTAGCTGTCAGGACTTCTTGGCGGGAAAGTGAAGCGTCATGTCTGCAGTTTTGTATTATTTTCTTAAATTCGTGTTTTATCAATAATAGTGGATTATTAACCGTTAAGTGTTTGTGAACGTGCATGAGTGTTGGCAAATGTAACAAAACAGTGCAACATCACTTTTTAAATTCTCTCAAGAAGTCCGTGTGAGACCTCAGTAATGTCCCACATCTTTACTGAGGGCTCACGGGGTTTCGGGAACATCATTTATCATTCATCATCTTAATCACCACTCATTATCATCAAGGGGGAAAAAATGAAATTAAATTACTAATGATTAGGCAGTATGGTCTCTGATCTTAGTCTGTTCCTTCAAAGAACAAATATTTAAAAAAAGCAGTAGCTGTCACTTTGACAGTTTGACACAGTAGAATTTTAGTTGGCGAAATCCAGAAAAAGGAAACGCCACTCACTCACTGCATAAAAAGAAGAAGAAGAAGAATTTCTATATCGAAGCTAGGATCTAAACGTACCTACAACTTATAAATAGGCTTTTGTATAAGTTCTTCGCCTCTTTATCATCAGACATTCTTTCACAACTTATTAACCTTACATATTGAGTGCTAGTTTTTTCGGAGTTACCATGAAACCGTCCATCGATGTGGACTCCTTGCGTTCGGAGCACGAATCTGACGAGCAGTGGGAGGTCCGCCGCATGTTCATGGCAGAACACCGGGAAGACTTCGAAGAAGCTGAGCTTATCACCTTAGCTCAGTTGTTTACTAACATCGAGTTCTTGGGATGCAGGTACATTCAACCAATTATTATATTCTATGAGCACGGAATTTAATTGTTAGCAACCTCTAGGAGTCTTCGTGACAGACAAGGGCTGTTAGAAGTTGGAAATGAAATAAATAAATAAACTTCCCTACACTCACACCAATTATCTAGCCCAAGAGATGCTTCGTTATGAAACTCGTTAAATGGTTACTAGACAACGAATAAACATACTTAAAATATTTAAATACATACTTATTATACATAGAAAACACCCAGACCCGAAACAATTTAGAAAAACAATAATTTCTAAATTGATCCGACCGGGGATCGGACCCGGGACCTCAGAGATGGCGACACCATGAAAACCGGTGTACAAACCACCCGACCAAGGAGGTCGTCAAATATAATATAACAAAGGAGAATGACCTTTTTACTATGGGAGTTAGGCTAGTTTTTTAGCTAGCTAGCGTAACACAGCGTTTTAATGAAATAAGTAGTAATCAATAGCAGCAATGCTCTGAATTATGAAGAAAAAATTACATTACAATATCATGCGGGGGTTTGAAGTTATCTTCATTTTTAGCTTAAGACTTTTTAGGTATTTTTAGGTTATGACCACTGTACTTTTTAGGCTTGGATCTTAAAAAATGGTGCATAAATTTGTAGCAAACGAGTATTCCACTTTGTTATAAAAAAAATCAGAGATTCTAATGCACATTTGCATTTTCTAAGGAGACTCTTAGTTTTAGAAAAAAGACTCATATGAAGAATTGTTAACAGCAATACAGCATGTTTATAAAGTGTAATTCTTGGTGTTTTATTTTTATTTTATAGACAACAGAAATACTAGCTGCCCTACTCCTGTAGGTCAAGTGATAGGTTAGAAATTCAAGACAATCACGAAGCGCAGCGTAGCAATTGTCTTGAATTTCGAGGTTATTTTTTTTATTAGACAACAGAAATCTAGTTTCATACAAAAAAATGTTTTATAGCTCTTGATGGTTGAGGGGTGGGGATTCCCCCCTCTCCTATCTCTTTTCCCCTCCTAACCATCTTCAATTACCTTTTTTACACATTTTAAGGTTAGTTTTAATGAGAAAAAATGCTTATATCTCCATAACTATGTAAAGTAAAGTAAAAGTAAAAAGAACGTTTATTGCCTTATTGCATTTTACAAACAATGAACAAATAGAAAAACAACAAATAAAGCAATTGGAAGTAGCTCAGCATGTGCTGACCTGGGAGGAGTATCTCATGCAGCGCTGATTTTCAGCCACTCCCACTTCTCTGGAGATCTTTGGTGAGAGTAAGGTAACGAGGGCTTCATAATTTAAAATAATTACAATTACAAACAATGATAACAAATTATTAATTTGCAAATTGGATACGTATTACAAATTTTAAAAAAACCCAATAAACAATCAAATTTTGTAACAAATTAAAAAAATAAAATAAAAATGTTGACAGGTAGGTACTCTTTTGTGTTGTTGTATTGTGTGGCGTGTGTGTGTGTGGTGTGTTATGGAGGACGTGTATGTGTAAAAAAATGTCTACGACTATACAAAGTTTTCGTTAGGGGGGGTAATGATTTCCAATGACCCTGAACAATATTTTCCGCAGCAAGCTGTCTCTTCAATAAAGCTGCTTTGAATTTATTTTTGAAGCACTCTACACTCATTGCCTGTCTCATAGGTGGTTGCAAAATATTCCATATGCTTGCTGCGTAGTATTTAAAAGATCCGCGATATCGAGTGGTCTTGTGTTTAGGTATAATCAGCAAGTTCAGCGCTGCAGACCGAAGCTTCCTCAGTGTGCCTTCTTTTACCCAGGACAATTTCTCAAAAGGTATTGAGGCTTTTTGTTTCAAACAACCTTATGGATAGTACGCGCGTATTGAAGTTCCCTTCGAGCTTTCATGTTAAGAATGCCTTTTCTGTTAAGGTATGGAAGTAATATATTCTCTTTTGGGTACATTATA
This sequence comes from Scoparia ambigualis, assembly GCA_963921215.1. Lineage (NCBI taxonomy): Eukaryota > Metazoa > Arthropoda > Insecta > Lepidoptera > Crambidae > Scoparia > Scoparia ambigualis. The sequence continues at coordinate 3,727,001 of OY992525.1, forward strand.
ACAGAAACGAATACAGGCATTATGTACGCGCTGAATAGCTCTTTCAGTTTTCACGGTTAACTTAGGACCGATCACAGGGCCACAGTAGTTAAGCGGAGAATGGACAATTAAGTCAGACAAAAGCAATCGTAACTCTTCCTTTATGTACGGTCTGATCTTATAAAGAGTTTTGAGTTTGAAAATACGTACCCAATTTTTCCATTCACATGGTCTTCATACTTTTGTTCCCCGTCTATGAACAATGCCAAATTCCGAGCACATTTTACCATCTCTAAAGTTACGCTATTGATTGTCACTTCCTCGCCAAAATCCATAACATTTTTAATTTGGTGTTTAGTTCCTAGGACCAGCACTTGCGATTTATTTGGATTTAAGACAAGAGAATTATTTTCAGACCAAGTGTAGATTTCATGTAAGTCATCATTTACTTTCTGAATAGCTTCCCGTGTATTTTTCCCTTTAAATGAGTGATACAATTGTGTGTCATCTGCAAACAGATGGTATTTACATGTTTTTATGCACTAAGGGAGGTCTGCTGTGAAGATAGTAAAAAGAATGGGGCTTAATATTGAACCCTGTGGCACACCTCGATTAACGATTTTAGGGGATGAAAATTTTTTTTGACCATTAGCCTCATAAGTGACCACCACTTGCTCTCTACCAGTCAGATAAGTTTCAAACCATTTGCAAGTATTAGCTGAAAAGCCATAGTGACCTAATTTTGCCAACAAAAGCTTTGGATGTAAACAATCAAAAGCTCGCGTGTAGTCCAATAGCACTAATATACTACTCAGCCCGTTATCCGACGCTTCACTGAGATCATCTGTAACATGAAGCAAAGCTGTTTCAGTGCCGTGTCCTCGACGAAAACCGGACTGGAATTTTGGTATAATACAATTATTTTCCAAGTAGTTGACTATTTGATTTAGTACCACCCTTTCTAATACTTTTGATAGTACTGGTAAGATAGAGAGATTGGGCGTAAATCTTTTAGTTCATCCGCAGAGTTCTTTTTAGGTATTGGTCTAACCATGGCCTTTTTCCATTGCGATGGAAAAGTATGACTTTCAATGGACTTATTTATTATCGCTGTAATAATAGGAAGTGTTTTTTGCAAGGTATATTTGATCATGATTATATTTAAACCATCCTGTTCTGACGCGCCTGTCGTGATACCTTTAATGATTTTGAATACATCTTTTTCTGTCGTCGATTTTAATTCAAATGCATTATATAATTTAGTTGTTTGTATGTATCTCCTGTAAGTAAGAATGACACTGGAGGGTACCCCTAGACCCTCTCCTCCCCTCCACTCCCCACTCCCCTAAATTCGTGCACCATTTTTTGAGATTTTTACCACTTTTTATATGAAATGGGCGATTTTCCGACAGCCCAAATTAAAAAGTAAAAATTAGTTCAAAAACACTCGATAGATGTCGTTTTATGAAAGCCGTACCTACCTAAGGGCTGTAATAAATTCTACACTTTTATTTGTCTACCAAAAGAATAAAAAAATAGTAAGTACTTACCTATTTATATTCAGGACATCCAGAACCTATTTCTATTTTGGAATAGAATAAATATTACGCAGCCATACACGTGCTCTTCATGAACTCGCCTTTTACCATGCGCCATACTAATCGATGCTAAGCGCCATCTATGAAGTCATTTACGAACCAATTTCTTTTTTTTTTTTGATCTCGGAAAATCGCCCATTATTTAAATGCTTGTGTCTACCTATTTACTTACTGATCCTACTTTTAAAAAAAGATATACGAGTATATAATAAAACAAGTTTTTAGATCATAGAATGGACTTAGTCTATTACCGTATGTTGACTATCAGTTCAGTTCAGTATTTATTGATCACTTGACTCTTAACGCGGCGTTCTATAGAAAACCTTTTTTAACAGTAATCATTATAATTTAAGTGAACATTTTTGATATATGAATGATTAAGATGCAATAGATATTGAATAGGCTGGTTTTGTCATTCTCCTTTGGTTACAACCTTCGAATATAGTTGTCGGGTGCGGAATTTTTCAATGCAGCTTTGCTAATGCTAGCCCCAGATTGAATAGAAAATATTTGTGCATGCAATAATATCTAGTGTCACTCAGATTTTTAGTTTTATGAAAGAAAGTCATCATTGTTAGTAGTTTTCTTTAGCGATATTAGCACAAAGCATGGTGAATAATTTGTTTGCAAACATTTATTGAATTTGACCCTAGCATTAGGTGTACTAAACAACATTTAATATATTCCGGGTGAAGCGCGCTTCCACCTTCGGCCTTATCGTCACTTACCATCAGGTGAGATGAAGGCCAAGCACTTATAACTTTATTTATTTATTTATTAATAAAATATAACTTTTTACAATAATTCATTGTTGCCCTGACTCCCGAGCTAGATAAATCTGTGTTTCAGGAGCCAGTACCTCCCTTAAGATAAGTATACTTACCCGTTACCCGTAAAAAATATATACATTCTGTGTACTAAGTATCGGGAATTGTTCAATAAAACAAAAAATACAAATTATTCATCTAAATTTAATTTATCGCCTTCAAAGTAAGCACCATTGCTTGCAATACAACATCTCCACCGCTTCACCCAGTCCTCCATACATTTTTCGTAAGCTACTTGCGGTATGGCCTTCAGCTCATTCAGCGAATTTTCTTTTATGGCTTCTATCGACTCAAAACGTTTTCCTCGAAGTGGTAATTTTAACTTGGGAAATAGAAAAAAGTCAGACGGAGCCATATCAGGTGAATACGGTGCTTGGTCGAGAACTTTTGTTGAATTTTTCGCTAAAAACTCTTTCACAATAATGGCTGTGTGTGATAGTGCAGCATCCATGAGTTGTGTTGCCACAAATCTGGACGTTTTCGGCGGATACTCTCACGCAAACGCTTCATGACGCCTAAATAATATTCTTTATTCACTGTTTCTCCCTCTGGAAGGAATTCGGAGTGAACCACACCACGGTAGTCAAAAAAAACTGACAGCATCACCTTGATTTTGGAGCGACTTTGCCGCGGTTTTTTGGGTTTCGGCTCGTTTTCGAGACGCCATTCTGAAGACTGTTGGCTTGTTTGCATGTCGTACTCATAAACCCATGTCTCGTCGCCAGTTATTATACGTTTCATAAAGGTAGGATCCGAAAAAGCTCGGGAAACCATGTCTTCAGCAACATGTATTCGCTGCGCTTTTTGAACAAAATTGAGCTCCTTTGGAACTAATCGAGCGGCGACGCGTTTCATGCCTAAAATGTCAATGAGAATGTTGTGGACGGACTTAAAAGATATGTTTACCTCACTAGCCAACTCTCTCAAACTCATACGTCGATTTTCGAGCACTAGCTTCTTGATTCTGTCGATGTTTTCTTTGGTCGTAGCGGTTGAAGGTCTACCAGAACGAGGCAAGTCTACTACTACGTCTCGGCCTTCTTTAAAAGCCTTGTACCATTCATATGCCCTTGTTTTTGATATACAAGATTCGCCGTAGGTTTTTTGCAACATTTTGAGCGATTCTCCACATGAAATATCATTCGAAACACAAAATTTAAGGCACAATCTTTGTTCAACAATATTTTCCATTGTAAAAATCGCCGAGGACTCAAAACTATGACCAACAAAAAGTGCAGTTTTAAACAAAGTAAATGACAGATCCCACTCAAATTTCGCGCGGTAAATCAGTACAGTGCTACCAACATGCAGTAAAAAAAATTAAAACGAACACTTTTACGCGGGTCTTTTTATTGACATATTCCCGATACTTTTTACACAGAGTAGTATATATATATAATGTAACATTCACCGAGGGTCCTAAGGTGCTTAATATCCTTTATTCGCATAATATTAGATTCTCAAAATATGAGATTCTCAAAATATTAGATTTTCAAAATAGCAGATTCTCAATATAGCTAAAGTACAATCGAGAACAAAAAAACTATTATGCTAATTTTATTTTTTTAAATTTACAGATAAAGTAATCAAAACCAAAAAATAATAATCCACTTTTACTTAAAAAATAAATGCAACAGCAACCGCACGCTTAAATCATGGCAAAGTCCTTAGCAATCTAAATTCTTCATTTTTATTTAATGACAATAACATATTTAAACAAGTTTCTACAGTAATTTTGTTTGAGGTGCAGTCAGATATTATATTGCCAATTTAGTTATCTTTGTTTAATTGCTTTCTTGCCTTGTATTGTAATAGCAGCATAAGTTAGTTATTCATTTTAAGCTCTAATCTGTTAATGTAGCTTGATGGTGCAGCAGCCAACTCTTGCAGTCAATGAGTGACCAATTTAAAATCTTGAACTCATCATGCTTTGGTAGGATCAAGAGCTCAGCTATCGTAATAGCAGACAATAGAAATTCAATGTTAGCTAGGAGTTGTGACAGACAAGAGGATAAAGCCGTTACTTCCGGTTGTTGTCATACTATGGTTAGTGGTGTTAAAACCTCCCAACCCATATTGGGCTGGGTGGTGCATGGCCTAACATCCCCATGTCCCTTGCTAGGCCTGTCCCCATCAGCCTTGATGATGAATCTAATAAAATAAATTATTAGAATGAATCCTTTTTGTACCTTTAAGGTTGCTTCACACGTATCAGCGATGTCACAGTTCCGACACTGTATCGGCAGTCCTTTTCATACATTCTCTATGAACGCATCCCCACTTGTCAGTGTTATTGCTCTCAGTGTCAGTGCCGCCACCGGAAAATCACGAACGTTGTCAAAACTAATGTTTTGACAAGTAATGTTAAGAATAGTAATGACAAAATAAAAATGACATGGAATATTATAAATAGTGAAAAAGGAAAGGTCAAAAGTCGTAATAATGAGTACAATTTAAATTGTGATAATAAAACCTTGACTTCTGATGCTGATGTTGCTGCAGCATTTGAGAGGTTTTTACTGACATTCCAGTTTCAACTACAAAAGCCTTGATTTCCTCCCCCACTGTAGCTGAATCTGTTTTGAAGGAGAATGTTAAAGATTGTGAAAGTAATTTCAGTTTTCAAAAAATTTGTGTTATAGATACAATAAAAACATTTAACACTCTCAATAAAAAGAAAACTGCTGATCTGTGGGGTAATTCTGTGGACGTCGCTAAATCTGTAATTATGACAATAGCTCCAGTTTTAGCTTGCATATTTAATGAATGCATTGACTGTGGTGTTTTTCCTGACCTCATGAAATATAGTAAAATAATTCCAATATTTAAATCAGGTAGCACTTCTGACCCTACTAATTTTAGACCTATTTCTGTGCTACCCACATTTAGTAAAAGTTTTGAAGAGTTAATGCTAGACCAAATGCAAATTCATTTTTATAAAAATTAACTTTTACATTGTAAACAATATGGTTTTACTAGGGGTCGCTCTACAACTGACGCCGGTGTTGAGCTTTTAATCCAAATATTTGATACCTGGGAGGAATCACAGGATGCCCTAGGGGTATTTTGTGATTTATCCAAGGCTTTTGATTGTGTTTTACATGAAACTTTGGTCAGGAGCTTAACCACTATGGAATTAGGGATGCTTCTTTGAGCCTTCTAATCTCATACTTGAGTAACAGGATTCAAAAGGTCGACATTAACGGTAAAAGATCTCCGGGATCAGTGGTTAAAATGGGAGTTCCGCAGGGTTCAATACTTGGTCCATTCTTGTTTTTGGTTTATATTAATGACTTATCTAATTTTGTAAAAGACAGTCATGAGATAGTATTGTTTGCAGATGATACTTCACTTTTATTCAAAGTGAAACGACGACAGCCAAATTATGACGATGTAAATAATGCTGCGGTCTCAAAGATTGTTCACTGGTTTAGTGTTAATAACTTGCTATTAAACGAGGGAAAAACCAAATGTGTAAGATTTGTATTGCCTAATGTTAAGCAGGTAATAACTAGTGTAAAAATTAAAGATAAGAATGTGAATCCTGTGGACACCACTGTGTTTCTAGGCATCACGTTGGATGCCAAGCTTCAGTGGGGCCCACATATAGCTAAATTGTCGAATAGACTTAGCTCTGCGGCTTATGCAGTAATGAAGATCCGTCAGTTAACTGACGTTGATACAGCTAGATTAGTTTATTTCAGTTACTTTCATAGTGTAATGTCGTACGCCATTTTACTGTGGGGAAATGCTGCCGACATTCAAACTATCTTTGTGCTGCAGAAGAGGGCTATTCAAGCAATATATAACCTACAGGCTGGTGACTCTCTCAGAGAGAGATTTAAGGATATAAGTATAATGACAGTTGCATCACAATATATTTATGAAAATCTTGTGTATGTTCATAAAAATATTGAAATGTTTTCAAAAAACAGTGATATTCACAAATTAAATACTAGAAGTAAGAACAAATTAGCAGTGCCTTATACTAGGCTCCATAAAATAAATAATTCTTTTAAGGGTCTGTGTGTACGATTATACAACAAAGTACCAAATGATATTCAGAAATTAGATCTTGATAAATTTAAAATCAAAATCAAAGAAAAGCTTTATAAAAAAGCTTATTATAAAGTGTCGGATTATACAGAAGACAAAACAGCTTGGGTCTGAAATGCTCCAAGTACCTACTCCAACAGCTATTTCTAATTGCCTATAATTAATTTATATAGAGCACCATATTTAATTAAACTATTTACATTCAAATTCATATTTTGTATTTTGTGACCTGGTAACCACATATATTATATATATTTTTTGTAAATGTCGTTGCTTCTGTGCGCTGTGGTTTCTTGCGCCCGTTCTTTGCCACAGTTAAAAAATGATGTCCTGAATGGGTGGTAGGTTAAAAAATATTTGGACGCTTCAAAGTGCTTGTTGATTGAGTTTATTGAATAAATATATTTTGACTATTGACTATTGACAACGTTCATAGAGAATGTATGAAAGAATATTTCGCTCTGTGAAGGTACTGTGTCGGAACTGTGACTTCACTATTAGAAAGATAAGAAAGAATACTACCACCCTTTCTTTCCTTAGGTGTCGTAAAAGGCGACTAACAGACTAAAGACTGCACATACATCTAACAGGCGATGGGCTCACCACCTGTCACGCTGGGCACATGTGCAGTCACTATTTGGTGAAAAGTGGACTATGATAGAGGACTGCTTTTGCTGTCCTTATTGCCTTTATTAGTCGTAATTATATGTAGGTATGTATCCTTTTTGTACCTAAACTTAATTAATGTTCTTTTACAGATACCCTCCACAGACAATGAAGAGAATCGCGATGCTCTCCGAGAAGGTGGCAGCCAAATACAGAGACAGTAGAAAGAATAAACTAAAAAGGACTTTTGTGGAAGCAAGCGATGCAGCCGAACAAAAAGCTAAGAGAACATTCAAGCAATAGGCATTTTAGGGTGCCATTGTATAGCCAACAGCAGGTTAACGTATCCAAAGCTGTCTTCTCTAATGAATTTTGATTCTTATAAATTGACTCTTAAAAATCAGGGACTGAATAACCCAAAAAATCTGGTACCTTAATATTGCGGCATGACGTCATACCGAAAAATAACGGTTACCGGAATATTCCGATATAAAAATTTATTTCGGTACCGTAATTTTGAGTACCTATAGAAATAAAAATGGTTTATTTCGGTATGAAAGAGACATCTATCAACCATTTCAAGCATAAACGACTAATATCATGGTTTTTCTCATCTTTTTGCATTAGTTTGCTTTGTTCTCGAGATCAAATCCCCTCACCCCGCGCCCCGCAACTGTCATTGTAACGTTTTTCGGTACCGATACCGCATAAATTATGGTATAGCCTTACCTGTATTTCAGTGATGTTGCGGATGCATATTTTTTCACATCCGCGGATGCGGATGCGGATTTTAAGAGGCTCACATCCGCGGATGCGGATCTGTAGAAAAAACTTAAGTGTTGGTTTATTATGGTAAAAAAACAGTAATATTAATCCTTTCTTTATTTAATAATAAAGTAGTGAGTTATTTTAATAATTATTACACTATTACTTATACTATTATAAGTACCATCTTGTGGTAGATTGACCAGCTGGCGCGCGTATAATCAAGGAAGGTCCGGTCGAAAACTTTTCGGCGATATTCGCTTGTTTACAGTGGGTATCTACGCGCACTCTACTGGGGGGTTACTCTTGAACGCAAACTCAATCTCAATACAATTCCAATGCGATTAATATGTATCGATATTGGGATAAGTAAAGATAAATCCGGAACGCCATCTCGATAATAAATTGTTCAATCAATTTTCACGCTATTTCATTATAATGTGGCGCTATTGTCGCTTACAAAAGAGCCATTTCACATTTTTTAGATTTGTGATTGGAAATTGATTAATGCAATTGTGTTTCAAGAGTAGGGTAAAGTAAAATAAAGTACAGTAAATGTAAAGTATTTGTGCGTGTAACTGAAAGGTGTAAAAATACTAGTGAATTGAAATGAATATCGATATAATCATAGAGGCAACATTTATTATCACTCTGCATATAAATTTACAATTTCTATGCTTCATAAGACACTTTTGTCTTATTCTTTTATCAAAATGTTACTAAAAATACACAATAAAGATAAGGGAGACTTCTAAAAGTAATGGGAATTATAATTGTACTTTTTATGATTTTTTCGAGGTAACAATAACCCATCGATCAAATGATCCATCTAAGAAAAGACCCGTCGAGGAAGAGATCCTCGAGGAATTGACCTTTCGAGGTAACAAGCCATCGGTGAAGTGTACCGTCGAGGTAGAGACATCGAGGTAACGTCATTCGAACTAGAGTACCAGACCCTCAAGAGTAAGCCTACTGTAGTACGCGCGGTCGGTATGGATCGCAAGCGAATATCGCTGGAATGTGGTCGACAGGGACTCCTCGACTTTAGACAACGGGCCTAGCAATCGCAACACGAGAAAATTATCTCGACCCGTTTTCTTGTGTTGTCTATACACGATATGTTAAAAATAGACAAAATAGTGGTTTTGCTTGTCTGTGGTACAACATGATTTTATCGATAAGACTAAACTATCGCGTTTATTTTAACGGGACCTAATTATTTATTCTGTGATCTAGCACAATTAATTTTGTAGGTAATAATATGTATCTACTTACTGCTTAGTAAGTAAGTAGATATTTATTTAAAGAAAAGGTGTACTTGCTGACTTACAGTGCAGACCAAAACGCCAGCAAGCTTATTACAAACAAACTTAGTTAAGTTTAAAATTAGAATCCATCAACGAAATATGATCAATAACATGATTAACAATTAGGAAAATAATATATAAAAAAGCAGCGATATATACGTTGTCAATGAAAAAAAGTTAAAAATGTGAGTCATAAAGTCAAAATACAATGTCACAACTTAATACAATAGCTACCAGTAATCACACAAAGAGTCAAGCACATTCCAAGTTAAAATAATTATTGATATATAAAACAATATCAAAATATAATAAAAGAAGGGAAAATATAAGTCAAAATACAATAATTACCAATAAATTACAAAATAATCAAAATTAGAATAAATAAAATATAAAATAAGGTCAAATATTAAATATCACTATCAAGGTATCATTTAGATATGTACTTACTTACAAAATTAATCGTTGTAGGTTCCGTTAAAATAGTTTTAATAATTTTATCAAGTTCTGACAACTATAACCGAGATAGTTTGTCGTTCCTGCCATCGAAGGAAGAGAGAAAATCGTCCGCGACATATCTCCTAGGCCCGCTGAACTCATCTTGGTTTGTTTGCCATCACCAACTCTAAATCCGACATTTTAATATTATAGTTTATGATAGTAGGCATAGAATAATAACGCATAGAACGATAGTCTCGTATTAGAAAACTGTCATGGCGTGAGGCAAGAAAGAAATGGATGTAGGAGTAAGTTACGCGTACTATATCGGCGACACGCACACAAGTGTACAAGTAATGTTGCTAGAGGAATCAGATTTGCCCCAAAAGTAACGAAATTGGAACTGTTGATAGATACATGTATGTCTTTTTGGAATATTTGACTTACTAAGTATTGTGGATGTCTCAATAAAAAATTACCTTAACCCTTAAACGGACGCAGCATGTTCAAATTTTTCATTGGTTTTCGACCTTATCTCAATTGTATAAAGTTCAAAATATGGTGGGAATATATTTCCCACTGTCATAGATTTTAAATATTTGTAAGTATATTATAAAATTGATAGCTAGTGGTTGCCACTTAAAAGTTTTGGAAGGCCACAGCCACATATTGTTTATTTATGAATATGAAATAAATATATTCAAGCAACTTTGTTTTTTCATTAAATAGAATAAGTATCTTAAGGTGCAATTCTTTAAAAACTATATTGGATTGCTTAGAAGTCAATTGATTCAAGTAACAATTAGGTTAAAATTAAGATCAGTATGTTCATTTTTGTTTTTTAAAAACCTGTTAGTTATCTTTCTTAAAAAAATATTCATAATTTTGGTTACATGCACAGAAATAGATCTATCCAATCATTTTATCAATGCGCGCATTCATTTATATTATTTTGCGTATATGTCATTTCGCGTGGCCGAAATATGTCATTATGCGTGTAACCCAATGGAAGGGTTACACGCATAACGACAAGTGTAAACAATTTTACCTATACGCATAATGACACACACGCAATATAGCTGTATGTTAGATCAATGGGCGATTTTCCGAGATCAAAAAAAATAATTGGTTCGTAAATGACTTCATAGATGGCGCTTAGCATAGATTAGTATGGCGCTTAGTAAAAGGCGGGTCCATGAAGAACACGTGTATGGCTACGTAATATTTATTCCATTCCAAAATATAAATAGGTCCTGGAGATCCTGAATAAAAATTTGTAAGTAGGTACTATGTTTTTATTTTTTTGATAGACAAGCAAAAGTGTAGAATTTATTACAGCCCTTAGGTAGGAACGGGTCGGCTTTCATAAAACGCCATCTATCGAGTATTTTTGAACTAATTTTTATTTTTTAATTTGGGCTGTCAGAAAATCGCCCATTGTAGGAGAACCAAGCTTGTAACTTTGTTGTGTCAATTTAATAACGAAACTTCTTACCGATAAAAGGAAACTTGTTGATTATCTCGGCTAACCTTTCGTGTAAGTACAGTTTTTACAGTTCGATACAGCGCTAGTGGTAATTTTTTATTTATTAAAACTTTTGCAACAATATTACATGGCGGACTTCATGCCTAAGGCATTCTCTACCAGTCAACCATAGGGTGGTGCAGAGATGACATGGTAGGTGCAATTAGCTGCGGTGACAAAAATGTAAAAAAAAACAATAAAAGTATATTTAAGCAAATAATATAATATATATATATATATATATATATATAAATAAACATATACATAGGTGTAGAAATATACATAAATACTTTTACAAACATATAAAATATACTTACATACGCTAAATAATATATAAATAGGGCGTTATCGAGATGATTCTGCCATGGTTCTATCAAAAAGTAGCATGAAAATGTTGACTTTCTTTTAAAAAGCGCCACGAATCGTTTTAAAATTCCATTTAATGAAACGTGGTCGAAAGATGGAATTTTACCATCTTTTTGGCACGCAAAGTACGTACACATGCGGTTTCTTCATCTTATTATATCTATTTCTGTAGTTAGATGCATACTGTATGGATTAGCTCATTCGCAAAATGTCTACCGTTAAAGAAAATCATATAAGTACAGTACAGTTATAATGTAAACAAACTAATAAATGATTTTCCTTTAAAAGTCGAAATTTTATTCTAAGTATAATCGCGACATTTTGCGAAAGAGACATTGTGCGAAAGCGACATTCTGCGGAAGAGACATTATGAGAAAGAAACGTTTCGCGAACGGTAGACATAAAGCCTATGGATTTATGAAGTAAAAACGCGTTTTGCTTAAAATATCGAAACATACAAAATGTTAAATGGATAACTTGGCATCTTAGTTATAAAATAAAAGTATACTTAATAATAAAAAACTTTTATTATAAAATAATCGATTTACAAAAAAATTATGTAGGTATGTAAGTAATATAATTTTCACTTAAGTATCATAAATATACACATCCGTTTTTTTATTGAAATTTTATTGACCTAAATTTTTTTCACACTCCTGTAACAAGTTATAAGCTCATTTGTAAGTTTTTTGATTATAATTTAATTTTAATATTTATTTTTTATTGTTCTTCACTCTTTTTATATTAACTACATTTTTATAAATTAGTTTTTTTAACTAACCAATTATACGTCATGGTCTAGCTGAACAGTAGTTTAAATAGAATTATAATAACTTAAAAGTGTTTTTTCACAGATTTCTTTTCTAAATTTTATTAATGATTACATTCTTATTAATCAGTGGATAAAAACATCAAATTACTGAATAATTACTACCTATGACAAGTAAAAAAAATGCTGGTTTCATTGTAATTTAACAAATCCGACTTAGCAGTAATTAACCTATACAGGGTTAATTTTGGACCCCCCGCCAAAAGTAAATATGAGGTAAAAAAGAAGTAAATGTTATCTTTTTTTTGTCTGCTTTTTATTTCCCAGTTCTAGGTGCGCTGGGTTACTCGCATAATGACTAATTACGTACACGCATATTGACATACACGCGTTTTACACGCACATTGAATTACACACATTTTCACTTACACGCATATTGACTTACACGCATATTGACACACAAGATATATTTAAGTATTTAACACTAGTTTCCCGTCAAGCGGCATCGCATACGATGTTGATGTCTGTCCGATTTCCCACCGTAAAAAGTGGTAGCCTGTGTCCAAATCTATTTCTGTGCAAAATAATAATGAAAATTAGATGCGTAGTTTTCAAGGAGTGTGGCGATGACTTTCCGAAAATAGAATTTTACTGCAAGCGATTTTTCCATTCGCATTGTTTCCTAATTTTAAATTTTCTGTGCGTTTTTTTTCCCGGAGGGTAAATTATTGATTTTTCTAATTTTTTATTACATAAGTATTATAAACCCCTAGAAATGGTCAAAGTCGATCGGAGAGCTATAAACATACCTTACGCATTTTTATTTATCCTTCCATTCATGATTTAAAATCAATAAAAATTCAAAATAAAAATCCTTTTAAAAAACAAGCTTTTATTTAAATGCGCTAAAAAGAAAAAAAATAAACTTTTACTATAATTTATAACGTCGTTACACAATTTATATGATATAAAAGGTTGTCGCGAGATTTACTTGTGTAAATAAGAAAGTAAATTAAATAACTTGATGTGATTGATTAAAATTTTCAATCAAAGTATAGTTAAATACGAGTACTTACATAATCTCGCGACAACCTTTTAAATCATATAAATTGTGTAACGACGTTATGAGTTGATAGTAAAAGTTTATTTTTTTCTTTTTAGCGCATTTAAATAAAAGCTTGTTTCGCGTTGTCGTTCCTGTGTGTCATTAGGCGAATGCGAATATGTGTCAATTCGCGTATGTCATTTTGCGTAGTCGTTCCTGTGTGTCATTTCGCGTATGAGAATACGTGTCAATTCGCGTATGTCATTTTGCGTAGTCGTTCCTGTGTGTCATTTCGCGTATGAGAATAAGTGTCAATTTGCGTATGTCATTTTGCGTAGACTCTATGTGTCATTGTGCGTTGGGCTACCAAAATGGGTCATTATGCGAGTAACCCCGTGCGCTCTCTCGCGGTCAAAGCGACGGCGGACGGCGCGCTGTTATTGGTGCACGGGGGGAATAATAGCGGTCGCGCGCATGCGCTTTGATAACGAGGCGGCCGCGCGCTAGGTGACAATGATTTTAATTTTCTTATGGAAGAGTTGGGACAAAAATTTAAAAAAAAAATCTTTTATTATTTGATTATTTGGTTATACTGCTGTTTTAGGATCACGTGCAAAAATTTGGTGGGGTGTCAAAAATTAGCCCTGTATAACTTAATCTGGCTTAGCAGTAATTAACCTATACATACTGTCCCACGGCTGGGAAAGGCCTCCATCATAAGAATCAAGTCATCACTATAATTGATAGGTATTGGCTTATTTACCTCGCTTGCTAAATGCGGGTAGGTGATCACAAACCCACCCGACCTAGGTAATGTACCCAGGACCTCCAGATCAAGCCGAGCGCGATGCCACTCTACCACCGGGGAGTGACTTAATCGGGTTATTCCAAGTTGCCCTTACCGGCAACTGGGAATTTGTGAAAAATAACGTCCCAGTTGCCACCGGTGCCTCCCTTCAAGGGGGCAACTGGGAATTTCATTTTTAAACGTCCCAGTCTCCCCCATTTGAGACGCCGTAAAGTATAACTAGATATTTTTTCCAGCATTTGTTTAATTAAATACATATTGAACAAAGTGGTTCTGAATGCCTAATGGAAAAAATAATGTCTAATGAAATATAAATATTCGCTGTCATATCCGATACGGCAAAGTCTCAAGGGGGAGACTGGGATATAATTCCCAGTTGCCACAAGGAGACACGGTGGCAACTGGTCATATTTTTGTTGGCCCCGGTGGGGGCAACTGGGAATAACCGACTTAATCCATGTAAGATCACCCTTAAACTCCAGGGACGACAAAATATGTGTTTTCAACCCTCAAGAGTGTTTACTTACTAACAAAAATCATAAGTTATATTACTCTAATATTCTAGTAAAATATTACTCCTGATATGTTTTAATAAATGCCATAAATTAATCTAAGTAATCCAAATTAAAAATCTTTTATAATTTATGTAATTAATACGTTTTATGCATTTTTTGGAAACAAAAAAGGACTAAGTATTCTTAAAAACAATAATACAAACGTACAACCACTACTGTTATCCCCGAAGGGTTAATCAGAGACTAGGCAATGAGGACCGCAAAAGCAGTCTTCAATAGTCCACTTTCACCAAATAGCGACTGCACATGTGCTCAGCGTGACAGGTGGTGAGCTCATCGCCGCTCTATGCTGTTGTATGTATCTGCAGTCTTTAGTCCGTTAGTCGCCTTTTACGACACCAACGGAAGAGAGAGGGTGGTAGAATTCTTTCACCGCTACGTGCGACACGCTTAGAAGCAAAACCCTAAAAAAAATTTTGTAATTCAAAAATCTATTTCAAAATATGTACTAGGCGAACATGAATCTACAGGAGTTGACAATAACAGTATTATGTAATAAAACAACTGACTTGAACATTTAAGGCACTTGACGGTGAAGTGCCTCAAAAGTTTTTTTTAACTATTGTTATTAAAACAGTGTATCCCAGTAGTCCCCTCTAGCCTTTACCCCTTGGGGGACAATTGTGATTTTTTTATAAAAACTCCCAGTTGTCCCCTCTACCAACGACACGGGTGACAACTGGGACTTTAATTTTTAGATGTCCCAGTCTCCCCCACTTGAGATGTTGCCGTAAGTGGGGGAGACTGGGATATTTAAAAATGTAAGTCCCAATTGTCCCCTCCACCGGTGACACGGGGGACAACTGGGAATTTTTATAAAAATATCCCAGTTGTCTCCCAAGCGGACAAACGCCAGAGGGGACTACTGGGATACACTGTTATTAAAATGTCTACTATAATTAATAGTTATACTACGGCCAAAGATAAGGAATGTTTGTAAACCAACTATTGACATTTCGTTGTGCAAAAACCTGGCGTCACTCATATTTTTACTGTTTTTCGAAAGAAAGAAACACCATTGTTGGTGGATTTCTCATGACGGTAGATTGGTTTTTTGTACTTGCATCATAAATGTTCATAGATAGCACGATAACATGGATAAGACATTTTTCCGAAAATATCGAAACATAAAATGTTAAATGAATAACTTGGCATCTTAGCTATAAAATAAAAACTTTTATTATAAAATAATCGATTTATAAAAAAATCATGTAGGTACTTAAGTAAGTAATATAATTTTCACATATCATAAATTTACACATCGGTTTTTTAATTTAAATTTTATTAACACAATAATTTTTCACACTCCTGTAACAAGTAATAAGCTCATTCGTAATTATTATATTTTATTATTATAATTTTCTGATTATAATTTAATTTAAATATTTTTTTTATTGTTCACTCTTTTTATAATATTAAAATTTTTATAAATTAGTTTTTAACTAACCAATTAATAAATCGTCATGGTCTAGCTGAACAGTAGTTTTATAGAATAATAATAACTTAAAATGTGTTTTTACACAGATTTCTTTTCTAAATTTTATTAATGATTACATTCATAATAATCAGTGGATTTAAAAACATCTAATTACTAAATTATTACTACCTCCTATGACAAGTATAAAAATGCTGGTTTTATTGTAACTAACCTTTATGGACTCCCTGCCAGAGTAATAAATGTTCATAGATAGCATAACATGGATAAGGCATTTTTCTGAAAAGATTTTTTGGTGTTTTGGAATTCAATAAAGTGTTATAAGTAATAACATATTAATCTATCACTCATGTATCCCATTTTATATTTTGTTACGCTTTTACTGTAGGTCTCTGAGTAAATTGGTTTTTACTATAAATGTGCGGTCACTTGCCTGGCGTAGAAAGTGTTAAAAAAATAATTATGCTAATTTGAATACATTTCACACTAAACACTTTTTAAATTCCAATACAAAATCTTATTAATTAACGAATAACGGAATTTGGGAGGAATGTCCTGTCCATATTAATATATTACGTTTCAGAACATTGACCCTAAATCAATCTATCTACTCCGATACTTTAGATATTTGCACAAAGAAATGTCAACAATTTTTTAGCAAACATTCTTTAACGGATTCGGTCATAGTATAGACAAAGTCTAGAACAGCTCACAATAAAACACAATGTGCTAAGATTTTATAAATAATATTATGTACTTAAGTCAATAATAATATCAGTCTCTAGTACGCAGTCCCCATATTGAAGTTCTTCTTGTTCCAACAGTTGGTCGAGCGATCGCACTGAAAAAAAAATAACCATAGTTTAGTAAGTTATCAATATTTCTATAAAAGGAGTTTCGTACTTCAGACGGTATCCAAACCTAAGACCGTTTGCTATATCTAACTTACTTAGCATAATTTTGTTTTATAATTCATATTTTTACTGGTAATTTTTTAACTATACACCCTTAATTTATATTATTTTAAATGGAATTAAAGGTGTCACCCATGAAACTGAACAACTTTCCCCAAGAAACCTATGTGCAATAATGACAAAAAAAATCGACCACCCATACTATTATTGTTGTCAGCTGATCGGACAGTTTAATATGGGAGCTCGAAATTTTTTTGTCATTTTTGCACATAGGTTTCTTGGGGAAAATTGTTTAGTTTCATGGGTGGAACACACTCTTAATTATATTAAACTAGCGGCCGCTCGCGGTTTCGCCCGCGTGGTTCCTATTCCCGTGAGAATATCGGGATAAAAATAATCTTGTGTTAATCCAGGTTATAAACTATCTGTATGCCGAATTTATTCTAAATCCATTCAGTAGTTTTTACGTGAAAGAGTAACAAACATCCATCCATACTTACAAACTTTCGCGTTTATAATATTACTAGCGGCCGCTCGCGGTTTCACCGTGGTTCCCGTTCCCGTGGGAATATCGGGATTAAAAGTACCCTATGTGTTAATCCAGGTTTTAAACTATCTGTATGTCGAATTTCATCCAAATCCATTCAGTAGTTTTTACGTGAAAGAGTAACAAACATCCATCCATACTTACAAACTTTCGCGTTTATAATATTAGTAGGATTAGTTTTTTATAGTATTAATTATACAGCGCGTTAGTTAAACCGAGGGACATAGGAGAACATTAGGTAGTCGATACCCGATCCGATTCATAAAAAAAAATCTCGCGCGTAAATGAGTCGAAAGCCCAAACAATACGGAAAATTTTATGAAAGGAGAATGACCTTTTTACTATGGGAGTTAGGCTAGTTTTTTTAGCTAGCTAGCGTAACACAGCGCTTTAATGAAATAAATAGTAATCAATAGCAGCAATGCTCTGAATTATGAAGAAAAAATTACATTACAATATCATGCGGGGGTTTGAAGCTATCTTCATTTTTAGCTTTAAGACTTTTTAGGTATTTTGAGGTTATGACAACTGTTATTGTATGACTATCAGTTCAGTTCAGCATTTATTAATCACTTGACTCTTAACGCGGCGTTCTATAGAAAACCTTTTTTAACAGCAATCATTATAACTTAAGAGAACTCTTTTGATATATGAATGATTAAGACGCAATAGATATCGAGCCTATTCGATTCGGTTTGGTCATTCTCCTTTAACATCGATTTTCTGAATTATTTTTAAGCTTCGAGAAGTATATTTTTATTTGTTTATGTTTACCCAGGCATAAACTACCATAGGAATAAATGTCCCTCGTGTTAACTAACACGCTTGTATTTGTTGAAATGTAAATTACCCAAATGTTTTTGTAATGAAGTTGTTTTGGTTTTACAATACTGGTTTATTATTTAAAAAGAGTACAGAGAGGTGACAAGGTATGGTGAATAATCACACTAATATTATAAAGGCGAAAGTTTGTGAGTGTGTATGTTTGTTACTCTTTCACGTAAAAACTACTGAATGGATTTGGATGAAATTCGCCATACAGATAGTTTATAACCTGGATTAACACATAGGATACTTTTTATTTCGATATTCCCACGGGAACGGAACCACGATTGCATGCTGTTTAGCGATGCGCATTTTGTCTGGCACAGACTATAGCTCGTTAGATTAGTTGTTAAGTCTTAACTATAAGTTAGTTAACTGTTTTTTTTATTATTATTATTATTGACGTCAATAAGTGCCTGTAAAGGTTTACATTGAATAAATAATTTGACTTTGACACGCGGGCGAAACCGCGAGCGGCCGCTAGTGATGAATAAATAAAATAATAATAATAATAATAATAATATTTATTTATTCAGATAACGAGATCCAGGTGTTAGTAACAGAGTTCTTACATCTATGTTAGTAGAAATACAATGAGAAATACAATATTTAAATTAATTTAAAAAATAAATTTGCTCCGCATTAGGGTTTATTACGGCGGTGATCCAGTGCCTCATCAGTGCACTGTCCCACCTCCCCACTAAAACCTTTAAAATACTGTTGGGACTGCCGAGCATTCTGTTTCTGATGGAAGTAATTTTTTTTCTGACTAGGGCATGGAACCCGTCTATGTGAGCGTCGGCAAACATAAGTACCTATATCCAGTACTCACCTGAACATGAACTGGTTGAGGTGTATCGCGGGCAGCGCGGCGCGTAACGCACTCAAGGAAGCGGGCTGCAGCATGCCCCACGCCTCTAAGTATTGGAGGGACGCCATGCTGCTCAGCTTACTGTGCGGAAAGAGATTCCTCATTCAATAGAGTATGGCCAACGAAAGCTGAACTTCGTAGTTATTTGTCTCTGTGTGTCTATCTGAGGTCCAAGGGTTACTTGCATAATGACACATTTAGGTAGCCAAACATATTCTCATGACACGCGGGAACGACTATGTGAAACGACATACGCGAATTGACACATATGTCATGATTCTTTTGCACAGAAATAGATTTGGTCACAGGTTACCTACCTTTTACGGTGGGAAATCAACAGAATTCAACATCTTAGGCGAAGCCGCTTGACAGGAAACTAGTGTTAAATACTTATATATATCTTGTGTGTCAATATGCGTGTAAGTCAATATGCGTGTAAGTCAATATGCGTGTAAGTCAAAATGCGTGTAAGTGAATATGCGTGTAAGTCAAAATGCGTGTAAGTCAATATGCGTGTAAGTCAATATGCGTGTAAGTCAATATGCGTGTAAGTCAAAATGCGTGTAAGTCAAAATGCGTGTAAGTCAATATGCGTGTAAGTCAAAATGCGTGTAAGTCAATATGCGTGTAAGTCAAAATGCGTGTAAGTCAATGTGCGTGTAAGAAGTTAGTCATTATGCGAGTAACCCATCATGTCGTATGTCAAATTGAAATTTTATCTGAGAAAATTACAGCTGTGTGAGAGACCTGTGTTGCCCTGTCATGTTTTTTTTGTAATTGCCGCGTTTTTCCTGATTCAGCTTTCGTTGGCCAGACTCTATTATAATAGAACAGAAAAACATTTATTAACAAGCATACGCTTACATAATAATTACTTGTAAAAAAACAGGTAGACAGAAAAAGTAGAAACGAACCGATTAGTAAATGAGGTAATAAAACAGATTAATCGTGATTGTCATCGCCAGCCTAAAAACGATCTATAAATATATCTAGTTAATCAGCAATCTATCCAGTCAGTCAGCAATCAAGGAATCAAGATAGCCAGCCTTCAATCTAGTTAGTCAGGAATCTAGACATCCGGTAATCCAGTCACCAAGTCATTAGTTCCTAACACAGCCAATCGTTTATCCAGCTAGTACCAGTCCAGCCAGTCACTAATCTATTCAATAATTCAGCCAGTTACTCAGACATACAGCCAATCGTTTATCCAGCTAGTACCAGTCCAGCCAGTCACTAATCTATTCAATAATTCAGCCAGTTACTCAGACATTCATCCAACTGTTGCGGGCTGTAGCATGCCTTACGTTTCTGCGTATTGGATTGACGTCTTGCTGCTTAGCTTAGTGTGGGGGAAGAGATTCCTCATTCATCATTATTAATCGCCGTGTCGTGTAGCGGTGAAAGAATACTACCACCCCCTCTCTTCCCTTGGGTGTCGTAAAAGGCGACTAACGGACTAAATACTGCACATACATCCGACAGCATAGAGCGGCGATGGGCTCACCACCTGTCACGCTGAGCACATGTGCAGTCGCTATTTGGTCAAAAGTGGACTATAGCAGAGGACTGCTTTTGCTGTCCTCATTGTCTGGTCTCTGACTAACCCTTCGGGTATAATAGTCGTGATTATATAACAGAAAAACATATTTTCTTAACAAACACCATGCTTACATAAAAATTACTTATACAAAACAATAAAAACCGGTAAACAGAAAAAATGAAAACGAACCGATGAGTAGGTAATAGAAAAAATTCTGCCAGCCTGTAACCAATTCAGCCAGTGATCCAGCAAGCCAGCTAGTAACCTACAAAAATGAGTTCAGCTTCCAGCAGTAGATCAGCTCCAGGTCCACCTGTACACGGGTATATGTGCACACGTGTGCAGTGTGGCGACTCACGTGAGCGCGTGCGGCGGCAGCAGGTAGCACCGGCTGAGCGCCACGTGCTCCAGTCGGGTTAGCGCGTGCACCGCCTGCACCGCCGCGGCCGTGAGCTTGCAGCAGTCCGACAGGTCCAGCTCCAGGAGACGAGGGCAGCGGGATACTAGCATTTTCACCACTGGTGGGCAAATAAGAGAATCCAATCCAGCCAGTCACTAAACGATCTACCAACCAAGCCAGTCAGTTAAAATTCCAGCTAGTCACTAATACAGCCAGACACTATCGGATCCAGCCAGTCACTAATGGATCTAGCCAGTCACTAATGGAACCAGCCAGTCCCTAACGAAACCAGCAAGAAACAAATGGATGGAGTCAGTCACTTATCGATCCACCCAGTCACCATTCCAGCTAGTCACTAATTGATCCAGCCAGTCTCTAATCAATCCAACCAGTCACAAATGGATCAAGCCAGGCACCAATCCAGGCTTTCATTAATCGATCCAGCCAGTCACTAAACTATCCAGCCAGTCACTAATCAATCCAAGCAGTCATCAATCAATCCAAGCCGTCATCAATCAATCCAGCGAGTCATCCAACCAGCTAATATCCAGCTAGCTAGCTATCAATCCAGCTAGTCACTATCAATCCAACCAGTTACTAATCCAGCCAGCCAGTCATCCAACCAGCTAAAATCCAGCTAGCCAGCTACTTATCCAGCTAGTTAGCTACCAATCCAGCCAGTCACTAATCGATCCAACCGGTCACTAATCCAGCCAGTCACTATCAATCCAACCAGTCACCTAGACAGTCATCTAACCAACTAAAATCCAGCTAGCCAATTACTAATCCAACCAGTCATTTTCGATCCAGCCTGTAACCAATACAGCCAGTGATCCAGCAAGCCAGCTAGTAACCTACAAAAATGAGTTCAGCTTCCAGCAGTAAATCAGCTCCAGGTCCACCTGTACACGGGTATATGTGCACACGTGTGCAGCGTGGCGACTCACGTGAGCGCGTGCGGCGGCAGCAGGTAGCACCGGCTGAGCGCCACGTGCTCCAGTCGGGTTAGCGCGTGCACCGCCTGCACCGCCGCGGCCGTGAGCTTGCAGCAGTCCGACAGGTCCAGCTCCAGGAGACGAGGGCAGCGGGATACTAGCATTTTCACCACTGGTGGGCAAATAAGAGAATCCAATCCAGCCAGTCACTAAACGATCTACCAACCAAGCCAGTCAGTTAAAATTCCAGCTAGTCACTAATACAGCCAGACACTATCGGATCCAGCCAGTCACTAATGGATCTAGCCAGTCACTAATGGAACCAGCCAGTCCCTAACTAAACCAGCAAGAAACAAATGGATGGAGTCAGTCACTTATCGATCCACCCAGTCACCATTCCAGCTAGTCACTAATTGATCCAGCCAGTCTCTAATCAATCCAACCAGTCACAAATGGATCAAGCCAGGCACCAATCCAGGCTTTCATTAATCGATCCAGCCAGTCACTAAACTATCCAGCCAGTCACTAATCAATCCAAGCAGTCATCAATCAATCCAAGCCGTCATCAATCAATCCAGCGAGTCATCCAACCAGCTAATATCCAGCTAGCTAGCTATCAATCCAGCTAGTCACTATCAATCCAACCAGTTACTAATCCAGCCAGCCAGTCATCCAACCAGCTAAAATCCAGCTAGCCAGCTACTTATCCAGCTAGTTAGCTACCAATCCAGCCAGTCACTAATCGATCCAACCGGTCACTAATCCAGCCAGTCACTATCAATCCAACCAGTCACCTAGACAGTCATCTAACCAACTAAAATCCAGCTAGCCAATTACTAATCCAACCAGTCATTTTCGATCCAGCCTGTAACCAATACAGCCAGTGATCCAGCAAGCCAGCTAGTAACCTACAAAAATGAGTTCAGCTTCCAGCAGTAAATCAGCTCCAGGTCCACCTGTACACGGGTATATGTGCACACGTGTGCAGCGTGGCGACTCACGTGAGCGCGTGCGGCGGCAGCAGGTAGCACCGGCTGAGCGCCACGTGCTCCAGTCGGGTTAGCGCGTGCACCGCCTGCACCGCCGCGGCCGTGAGCTTGCAGCAGTCCGACAGGTCCAGCTCCAGGAGACGAGGGCAGCGGGATACTAGCATTTTCACCACTGGTGGGCAAATAAGAGAATCCAATCCAGCCAGTCACTAAACGATCTACCAACCAAGCCAGTCAGTTAAAATTCCAGCTAGTCACTAATACAGCCAGACACTATCGGATCCAGCCAGTCACTAATGGATCTAGCCAGTCACTAATGGAACCAGCCAGTCCCTAACGAAACCAGCAAGAAACAAATGGATGGAGTCAGTCACTTATCGATCCACCCAGTCACCATTCCAGCTAGTCACTAATTGATCCAGCCAGTCTCTAATCAATCCAACCAGTCACAAATGGATCAAGCCAGGCACCAATCCAGGCTTTCATTAATCGATCCAGCCAGTCACTAAACTATCCAGCCAGTCACTAATCAATCCAAGCAGTCATCAATCAATCCAAGCCGTCATCAATCAATCCAGCGAGTCATCCAACCAGCTAATATCCAGCTAGCTAGCTATCAATCCAGCTAGTCACTATCAATCCAACCAGTTACTAATCCAGCCAGCCAGTCATCCAACCAGCTAAAATCCAGCTAGCCAGCTACTTATCCAGCTAGTTAGCTACCAATCCAGCCAGTCACTAATCGATCCAACCGGTCACTAATCCAGCCAGTCACTATCAATCCAACCAGTCACCTAGACAGTCATCTAACCAACTAAAATCCAGCTAGCCAATTACTAATCCAACCAGTCATTTTCGATCCAGCCTGTAACCAATACAGCCAGTGATCCAGCAAGCCAGCTAGTAACCTACAAAAATGAGTTCAGCTTCCAGCAGTAAATCAGCTCCAGGTCCACCTGTACACGGGTATATGTGCACACGTGTGCAGCGTGGCGACTCACGTGAGCGCGTGCGGCGGCAGCAGGTAGCACCGGCTGAGCGCCACGTGCTCCAGTCGGGTTAGCGCGTGCACCGCCTGCACCGCCGCGGCCGTGAGCTTGCAGCAGTCCGACAGGTCCAGCTCCAGGAGACGAGGGCAGCGGGATACTAGCATTTTCACCACTGGTGGGCAAATAAGAGAATCCAATCCAGCCAGTCACTAAACGATCTACCAACCAAGCCAGTCAGTTAAAATTCCAGCTAGTCACTAATACAGCCAGACACTATCGGATCCAGCCAGTCACTAATGGATCTAGCCAGTCACTAATGGAACCAGCCAGTCCCTAACGAAACCAGCAAGAAACAAATGGATGGAGTCAGTCACTTATCGATCCACCCAGTCACCATTCCAGCTAGTCACTAATTGATCCAGCCAGTCTCTAATCAATCCAACCAGTCACAAATGGATCAAGCCAGGCACCAATCCAGGCTTTCATTAATCGATCCAGCCAGTCACTAAACTATCCAGCCAGTCACTAATCAATCCAAGCAGTCATCAATCAATCCAAGCCGTCATCAATCAATCCAGCGAGTCATCCAACCAGCTAATATCCAGCTAGCTAGCTATCAATCCAGCTAGTCACTATCAATCCAACCAGTTACTAATCCAGCCAGCCAGTCATCCAACCAGCTAAAATCCAGCTAGCCAGCTACTTATCCAGCTAGTTAGCTACCAATCCAGCCAGTCACTAATCGATCCAACCGGTCACTAATCCAGCCAGTCACTATCAATCCAACCAGTCACCTAGACAGTCATCTAACCAACTAAAATCCAGCTAGCCAATTACTAATCCAACCAGTCATTTTCGATCCAGCCTGTAACCAATACAGCCAGTGATCCAGCAAGCCAGCTAGTAACCTACAAAAATGAGTTCAGCTTCCAGCAGTAAATCAGCTCCAGGTCCACCTGTACACGGGTATATGTGCACACGTGTGCAGCGTGGCGACTCACGTGAGCGCGTGCGGCGGCAGCAGGTAGCACCGGCTGAGCGCCACGTGCTCCAGTCGGGTTAGCGCGTGCACCGCCTGCACCGCCGCGGCCGTGAGCTTGCAGCAGTCCGACAGGTCCAGCTCCAGGAGACGAGGGCAGCGGGATACTAGCATTTTCACCACTGGTGGGCAAATAAGAGAATCCAATCCAGCCAGTCACTAAACGATCTACCAACCAAGCCAGTCAGTTAAAATTCCAGCTAGTCACTAATACAGCCAGACACTATCGGATCCAGCCAGTCACTAATGGATCTAGCCAGTCACTAATGGAACCAGCCAGTCCCTAACGAAACCAGCAAGAAACAAATGGATGGAGTCAGTCACTTATCGATCCACCCAGTCACCATTCCAGCTAGTCACTAATTGATCCAGCCAGTCTCTAATCAATCCAACCAGTCACAAATGGATCAAGCCAGGCACCAATCCAGGCTTTCATTAATCGATCCAGCCAGTCACTAAACTATCCAGCCAGTCACTAATCAATCCAAGCAGTCATCAATCAATCCAAGCCGTCATCAATCAATCCAGCGAGTCATCCAACCAGCTAATATCCAGCTAGCTAGCTATCAATCCAGCTAGTCACTATCAATCCAACCAGTTACTAATCCAGCCAGCCAGTCATCCAACCAGCTAAAATCCAGCTAGCCAGCTACTTATCCAGCTAGTTAGCTACCAATCCAGCCAGTCACTAATCGATCCAACCGGTCACTAATCCAGCCAGTCACTATCAATCCAACCAGTCACCTAGACAGTCATCTAACCAACTAAAATCCAGCTAGCCAATTACTAATCCAACCAGTCATTTTCGATCCAGCCTGTAACCAATACAGCCAGTGATCCAGCAAGCCAGCTAGTAACCTACAAAAATGAGTTCAGCTTCCAGCAGTAAATCAGCTCCAGGTCCACCTGTACACGGGTATATGTGCACACGTGTGCAGCGTGGCGACTCACGTGAGCGCGTGCGGCGGCAGCAGGTAGCACCGGCTGAGCGCCACGTGCTCCAGTCGGGTTAGCGCGTGCACCGCCTGCACCGCCGCGGCCGTGAGCTTGCAGCAGTCCGACAGGTCCAGCTCCAGGAGACGAGGGCAGCGGGATACTAGCATTTTCACCACTGGTGGACAATTAAGAGAATCCAATCCAGCCAGTCACTAAACGATCTACCAACCAAGCCAGTCAGTTAAAATTCCAGCTAGTCACTAATACAGCCAGACACTATCGGATCCAGCCAGTCACTAATGGATCTAGCCAGTCACTAATGGAACCAGCCAGTCACTAACGAAACCAGCAAGAAACAAATGGATGGAGTCAGTCACTTATCGATCCACCCAGTCACCATTCCAGCAAGTCACTAATTGTTCCAGCCAGTCTCTAATCAATCCAACCAGTCACAATGGATCAAGCCATGCACCAATCCAGGCTGTCATTAATCGATCCAGCCAGTCACTAAACTATCCAGCCAGTCACTAATCAATCCAAGCAGTCATCAATCAATCCAAGCCGTCATCAATCAATCCAGCGAGTCATCCAACCAGCTAATATCCAGCTAGCTAGCTATCAATCCAGCTAGTCACTATCAATCCAACCAGTTACTAATCCAGCCAGCCAGTCATCCAACCAGCTAAAATCCAGCTAGCCAGCTACTTATCCAGCTAGTTAGCTACCAATCCAGCCAGTCACTAATCGATCCAACCGGTCACTAATCCAGCCAGTCACTATCAATCCAACCAGTCACCTAGACAGTCATCTAACCAACTAAAATCCAGCTAGCCAATTACTAATCCAACCAGTCACTTTCGATCCAGCCTGTAACCAATACAGCCAGTGATCCAGCAAGCCAGCTAGTAACCTACAAAAATGAGTTCAGCTTCCAGCAGTAAATCAGCTCCAGGTCCACCTGTACACGGGTATATGTGCACACGTGTGCAGCGTGGCGACTCACGTGAGCGCGTGCGGCGGCAGCAGGTAGCACCGGCTGAGCGCCACGTGCTCCAGTCGGGTTAGCGCGTGCACCGCCTGCACCGCCGCGGCCGTGAGCTTGCAGCAGTCCGACAGGTCCAGCTCCAGGAGACGAGGGCAGCGGGATACTAGCTTCTTCACCACTGGTGGGCAAATAAGAGGATATCACAGGTTTAAAAAAACAATTAAGATAATATTATAGGTTTTTAAGATGTTACATCAGTACGTGCTACACGACACATCACAGCGTCGCGTAGCGGTGAAAGAATACTACCACCCCCGGAGTCATGAGATTCCCTTTAGTGTCGTAAAAGGCAACTAACGGCTTAAAGACAGCACATACATCCGGGAACACCCTAAAACTCCAAAAACTTAATTCCGAATTTTAATATTTCGAATATCATGAATACTATTTTTCAGTTTTCCGATTTTCATAAGTCCGAAGAAACAAAAACCCAAAATGTTATTAGTCCCGAAAAACGGAATTCCGATTCTCATATTTCCGAAAATTCATTGCTGCTTAATATTGCAATTACTTTTTTGTCGTGGTAATACCCGTCCAAGTCGCTATTGTTCTGGGTGCTTGCTTGCATGATTAATGCAGTCATATTCATTGCATTGCTATTCTTTTATGGGACAAGAGAAATACTAACTGCCCTACTCCTGTAGGTCACGTGATAGGTTAGAAATTTAAGACAATCGCGAAGCGCAGGGTAGCTGTTTAGGAAGAAGCACCTGCAAGTAAAATGGGAGATTTCTTCTGCCGGGACAACAAATTATATTATTGATTAATTTCGGAATTTTAATATTCAGAATTCGTATTTGAGACTTCGGATTATTGTTGAGTCTGAATTTTAATTATTAGGAATATTGAAAATCGCAATTTTGATTTTCGTAATTGTAAACGTTCGGGATTTTGTAATTTCGGATTTTTAAAAAAGGATTTATGATATTTCGGAATTGTGATATTCGGAATTTTGAAACATTCGGAATTATGAAATTCGGAGTTTTGAAAATCGTGACAAGAGTTTCGGAATTAAGTTTTTCGTATTTATGTAGTTGTACCCTTTACATCCAACAGCATAGAGAGACAGAGTGAAAAGTGGAATATGGTAGAGGAGAAGACTGCTTTTGCTGTCCTTCACAGGGATAATAGTCGTGATTATATAGTATGTATGTTACATAAGTAAATACAAGGTGCAAGTGTGCCCCTGCAAGGGCACAGTAAGGATAAGAGGGGAACTATTGTCATATTACAAATGAATTAATGCAATTAATTACGTAAAAAATAAAAATGGACCTAGCATTGACCCTTGTGGAACCCCCATTAGCACAGAAGATCCAGATGACATGGATCCATTCACGTAAACTTTTTGAATTCTATAGCTGAGATAGATCAATTTCAAGGCATCAGTGTTTAGTTTTATTAAAAGCGGGTTGTATTCAACGCAATCAAATAACACACAGTTGCTATAAAAATAAAGTCAAAAGCGTTGAAAAATTTCATCAGCTAGTCATTACATGTTTGCGCCACAGCGCAACGAATAATCGGCCAATCAGAGGGAAGTGACAAATATACCGAACGAAGTGTTCGCCGCGCCGGCCGGCGCCCGCGCAAAAGCAGTGCCCTTCGAGATCTCAAGGCGAACCCACGCGTCGCGCGCCCTTGAACTCAGCCCGTGACCACGTCACAGATGTGTACAGTGTGTGTGCAGTGAGAGAGCTACGTTTACCCGCTCAACTACCCCTAACACTAAACGAACAGCAGTGCCCTCATTGAACTGTGTGTGTGTTGCCGCCCTCAAGCCCGCTAACGCCCGCGCCAAGAGCGCCAGCCACGTTCACCTTCAGCACGATCCAGTGCTTACAGCCCGGACCACAGTAAGCCCATCTATCCCATTTTTCACTTTCCCTGCGCCGCATGTTGGTGCCTTAAGCGCCAACATTTTTGGTCATCTTCGAGCCGGTAATATTAAATACCGGCGACCTTCCCGTAACCAGAACCTAACTTTCGTTTAATTTTCAATTTTAATACAGTCCGCTAAAGATAATTATTTCCGCCCATATTCTTATTCTATGTCAAATCTTAAATCTAATTCCTACCATCATTTCTAAATTCATTTGTTCACATAACTTTACCCTGTCCCAATAACAATTTCGTCAGGTAGTTGTGATTCATTTGTGTTAGGATTGCGACCACACAACATCCGAATTATTTTAACGCAATTATTTCTGCATGTTGTTTTGATATTGATCTCGTGTATGCATCCGATTGTCTGATCACAGATCTATGTGTAGGAACCTATACGATCGTTGTCTAATGATACATTAAGTTTAATTAGTAGTTAAATTATTGCGTTACGTTTGCGTTACGTTTATCGGCTGCACATATAATTTTAGTTACGTATAACACACCCGCGTCTAGATAATTGTATGGTATTATGACGAGAGACGATATTGTTATTTTTCCCGTTTTATTTTTTAATGAATTTTTTTATGTTCTTGTCGTGTTAAATCGGCTCAAATCTCGTGCATGCTCACCACGCGTGCCGAGTAGCGTGCCTTATTTTTTCGCTCGTGTTAATTTTATATAGTTTTTTTTGTTTTTAATTTTTGCCTTTGTAATCGGCTCATTTTTGTACGTGCTCACCACATGAGCTTAGTGTGTATCATTTAGCCTCATCAGTTTTTTTTATATCGCTTACGGCTATTTGCGTGCGTCGCCTTCGTTCTACACACGTTTGCCCACTTGTGGGACACAGACAGAATGTCCCAATTTTATTTTTTAATTAAGTTTTTATTATTTGTTTATTTTTAATTTTTTTTTGCGACCGACTCATTCTTTGCGCTAGTTTCCGCTACAGGTCTGCCGGACTGTGAGCGCCTTGCCCAATAGTGGGCTACGGATGACGTGATTTTTTTGTTGTTTTGTTTGTTTTTTGTTTTGCGGTCGGCTAATGTTACGTACGCGCGTTCAATAGAGACACAGACATACACATACACACACACGCGTTTGCCCACCCGTGGGCCATATACAAGGCGTCCCAACTTAGTTTTGCTCTCTTTATTGTTGCGTTAATTTTGGCCCATTTGCCATTACATTAGTAAACAAATACGTCCAGCCCAACTATAGAATATATACAGGGTGTTGTCCTTTGTACAGCCTTTTTGTTGTTGTTTTTGTGCCTATATGCCATCATGCTCAGTGCACGACTCACGTGACTACATGGTGGCATGCCCAGTGTACAGCCTTTTTTGTTGTTGTTTTTGTGCCTATATGCTATCATGCTCAGTGCACGACTCACGTGACTACATGGTAGCATGCCCGGTGTACAGCCTTTTTTGTTGTTGTTTTTGTGCCTATATGCCATCATGCTCAGTGCACGACTCACGTGACTACATGGTGGCATGCCCAGTGTACAGCCCTTTGTTGTTGTTGTTTTTGTGCCTATTTGTTGCTGTGCTCAGTGCACGATCTTGCTCATACAGTCACACACGTGCATTCCTCTCAGCTCATCATATACACACCCACTCGACATTAACTCGACACAGCACGAATCGAGGCTGTAGTATCCTGTTACTCCGTTCCTCCCCCCCCCCCCCCTCCTACCCCCTGGGGCCCGGGAAGATGTTTGCGCCACAGCGCAACGAATAATCGGCCAATCAGAGGGAAGTGACAAATATACCGAACGAAGTGTTCGCCGCGCCGGCCGGCGCCCGCGCAAAAGCAGTGCCATTCGAGATCTCAAGGCGAACCCACGCGTCGCGCGCCCTTGAACTCAGCCCGTGACCACGTCACGGATGTGTACAGTGTGTGTGCAGTGAGAGAGCTACGTTTACCCGCTCAACTACCCCTAACACTAAACGAACAGCAGTGCCCTCATTGAACTGTGTGTGTGTTGCCGCCCTCAAGCCCGCTAACGCCCGCGCCAAGAGCGCCAGCCACGTTCACCTTCAGCACGATCCAGTGCCTACAGCCCGGACCACAGTAAGCCCATCTATCCCATTTTTCCCTTTCCCTGCGCCGCATGTTAGTGCCTTAAGCGCCAACATTACATATTATAAAGTAAGTAGCCGTTTTCCTGTCTGTGGCTTCGCTTTATTCTTAAACCACGCAATGGATTTCCATGCGGTTTTCACTAATAGAAAGAGCGATAACTGAGGATGGTTTTTGTTTATAATTTGTAGATATTTTGTACACAATGGCTGAGGTATGCGGTTTTTCTAAGTCAGCGCGGACGAAGGCGCGGGCGGGCCGCTTGTTTCATAATATACATACATAAATATAATCACGACTATTATCCCCGAAGGGTTAGTCAGAAACTAGGCAATGAGGACAGCAAAAGCAGTCCTCTACCATAGTCCACTTTTCACCAAATAGCGACTACATATGTGCTCCGCATGACAGGTGGTGAGCCCATCGCCACCCGCAGTCTTTAGTCCGTTAGTCGCCTTTTACGACACCTAAGAGAAGAGAGGGGGGTGGTAGTATTCTTTCACCGCCACGCGGTTAATTAGTTTTTAGTTAGTAATAATTTATAATATAAATGTAAATAACCAAGTAAATACACTTACTGTCATCAGTCATGATCCTCGCGCCGCCTATGTTTAACCGCTGCAGTTTCTGTGGCAGTAACGTTACTAAAGCGGTCAGCGCTTGCTCGGTCAAGTTGCACCAGGATATGTTCAACGATTGTAAGCTGCAAATTAATTACAATTTTTAACAACTCTGCCTCCTAACTTCTGGTACTTGACTGTAAATCTTTCAGCAAATAAATAAATAAATACAAATACAAATAAATTATTTGCCAAACTAAGTGTGATTTGATTACATAGGTGGAATACAATTTTAGTTTAATATAATTATAATATAACAAATTAAGCACATGCCTAAAATAGCAATTTGAGGTACCTAATCATCATCATCGGTCTATAAACCACCAACCTAACCTGAGTGTTATATTAAAAGGATGTAACATAAAACCAGACCAATAAAAAAGTTACTGACCAAAATAACAATATCAAACTAAGTACCGATTTTTCAATTGTCAGATAAAAGTTACGCTGCGGGAGTGCCAACAAGCGGCAATCTAGTACGATCGGTTACGATGCCGTAATTACGGCATCCTAGTACAAAGTGTAGGCAGTGTATAGAGTGCCACAAGCGGCAACATAGTACCTACGATCAGTTACGATACCGTAATTACGGCATCCTAGTACAAAGTGTATAGAGTGCCACAAGCGGCATTGTATCTCAATCGGTTCGGGAACCATAACATATTTTTTATTTGTATAATGTTCAGAAAACATAATATCAAAAGATATTTTTGTATGGAGTTAGATTTCTGTTGTGTAAAAAAAACCTCGAAATTCAAGACAATTGCTACGCTTTACATTTCTAACATCACGTGACCTACAGGAGTAGGGCAGCTACTATTTCTGTTGTCTAATAAAAAACTTTACGGCAGATTAGGCGGCGCGTCACTATTTTACCGCAAAACTTACGGTTCCCGAACCGATTGAGATGCAGTGCCGCTTGTGGCACTGTGTACACTTCCTAAAAGTTATTCGTTCGTTAACGTGTTACACGGCCACCTTGAAATGTATTGTCTAAACACGTCTTTTCTTTTTTAAAGTGTTATCTAGGGATTGAAAAAATAGTACTAACAAGAACAAAACAATTATAAAGTACATACAGGTATTCCAGTGCCTGTATGTATGTATGTAAATAAGTATACAGGATTAAAGGTTAAGTCGACCAATATCCTTTAAGAGGGTATACGCATTTCGGATTCCCATACATATTTCCAAGTCGAAATTTTTAAAAACCACTAAGCCAATTCTAATGAAACTTTGCATGCTAAAGTAATATACAGGGATCTAAATAGTTTGTTGAAAACATTCATAAAAAACGTTTATTTAAGTGAGTTATTGCGAGTTTAAACTTTGTATAGTGGACTTTAAATCGCAATAACTCAGCTAAATAAACGTTTTCTAAAAATGTTTTCAACAAACTATTTAGATCCGTGTGTTTTACTTTAGCTTGCAAAGTTTCATTAAAATTGGCTAAATGGTTTTTAAAAATATCGACTTGGAAGTTTGTATGGGAAACCTAAATGCGTAAACCCTCTTAAAAACTCTTGAAAACCAATGAGTCAATTTTAATGAAACTCTGCATGCTAGAGTAAAATACAGGGATCTAAATAGTTTGTTGAACACATTTTGAAAAAGCGTTTATTTAGCTGAGTTATTGCGATTTAAAGTCCACTATAGAAAGTTTAAAATCGCAATAACTCAGTTAAATAAACATTATTTGAAAATGTTACCAACAAACTATTTAGATCCTTGTAATTTACTTTAGCGTGTGGATTTTCATAAAAATTGGGGTATAGATTTCTAAAAATTTCGATTTGGAAGTTTGTATGGGAATCCGACATGCGTAAACCCTCTTAAGGGGATATAGTTTCCATCATTTCTGACTGATAGACTATTAAACACCGCAACCCAAACTTAAACGTTCTCAAGTTATAGTACTTTAAAGTTTTTTTTATAAAAACTGCTGTTTTTTTGTCTGTGGAATGGAATTTGTGGTTTGGGGTACGGTGGTAAATGATGGAAACTACTTCCCCTTTTTTTTTTTTTTTTTTTTAAATAGCTTTTTCCCCCTTCGTTGGACAAGAAGGGGACGTTTTTATTACTAGTATTCTTATTTATTACTAATACATTAGATGGACTGAAGGTCCATCTCTAAAAAGAATTGCGGGGCGCTTATGTGTATTATGCTTTTATAATTTTGGTTATATTTATTAACTTACAGTAATATTTGATTTTATTTGTTTTGTTTTATGTGGCGGCCTTAGTCGCCACATAATTTATTATCATCACGTATCGGTTAAAGAGTTTGTAAGCACATTCCTAAACGCGTGCAGATCCGATAAAGATATGTCACGGCATCCTCCCTCCAACATCTACGTAGTATTACTGTATAAATAGTCTTGTAAGGTTTAGATAATAAGTTAGTCACAATGTAGTCACTGTAAATATACAACATCACTTTAAGAGACGCAGTCGTTATTTACCATCGTCATGGAACTCCATCATTACAACCCCCCACCCTTCGCACGACGGAACACTGGTGACCCCGCTCAAGCAACAAGCATCCTTCCAACGGAGTACCCCGAAAAAAACACGTGAGTCATTTGTAATATCTACACATCAACCATGGCAGCAACATCTATTCAGCGACGGACACAACAAAATCTTCAAGATAAAATCACTACGCCGTGCCACTTCGAGCTGCGACTACGTCATTTAACATCATTCTTGGCTCTCACAACTCACAACTTTGGCTTCCTTTCCGGCACATCGTAACAAGAACGTTTCATCGACCAAGGCAAAGAAATAAGGTACCCAGAAAAAACAATGTGAAATAAAATAAACTAACGATTTCATAACTGCACACATTATGTCATAAATTGTGCAGCGCAGCGAACGCGCAAGAATTTCCGACGCAGCACTTTTCGCCGTTTACTCTACGCTTGCACAAGGTCAAGATCAGAAAGAACACAATATGTTGCTTATTCATCACGATTATGAAAAATGAAACAAAGGAAAATAAGCATATATGTATACAACGAGTATTCACCCGTTTAACCGCCTCACTTTTACCGACTGACAAAGTGGTTTGAGGTATGTTATTTATAATTACGGGAAGAGATATTTAGAAGCATTATTTTACCAGTCGATGGTTTTATGAGATATTATTACACTTCATAAGACACTTAAATGCTACTAGCTACCTCCAGTGCGAATTGATTTCTCCGGTTATCTGACAAAGAGCCAAGGAATACGCCAGTCTGAGGATAATTATGAAGCTTTAATGAAGTTGTACTCAAAATGAAGATATTCAACAAGTTTAAAATGCTTTGATTGTGCAATAAGAATACAGTAGAATAAATAAGCACAAAAATGAACCATGTTTGGGTAACTATGTAATAATAAGATTTTAGTCAATTTTAATTAAATTTTTTGTTATTTACGTATTTCCTTATAATATATTCAATGCAACATGTCTTATCTCTATGTACTTAATGCTTAATCTTAGTCAAATCTAATTTTTATGTTTTGTTATTATGTATTTTATTAAGTCTAATAGTTCAATTTATTATTAATATGTAATGCGTAATTTAAAGTTCATTGCAAGAATATGTATAATTTAAAGTTGTACTTGTCTAAGCCACTTAATTTGTGTGTTTATTATAGTCTTGGTATAACGTGATATAAAAATAATATTATGATGTAACAAACATGAAGTAACAATATTATGATGTTGAGAGGAATTATAAAAAATATTCGTGTACGTAAATGTAAAACGACCGATTGTTTTTTAAAAGGTATACCTATAATAAGTAAGTATTTTGTTCAAATACAAGGAAACAGCTCTCTTAGCAGCATTCAGCAAGCCAGCTAGCCATAAGGTTCCATCGCAGCAACGTAACGCTTCCTGGATCCTCGGCATCACTCGACGGTCAAAAAAGTATTGTCGCACTCCACACGTCTCGACTCACAGCAGACATGGTAGCACACGCTCGTCTCGAGTCACTGTAGACTGGAGAACGCTCGTTTTGTCAATGAAGACTTGAGCACGCTCATCACGACTTAACGTGGATTAGAGCACCACTGGCATCTCCAAGCTGAAGACCTGATGGTTTTTTTATTCCCTTTTTTTAAGAGGGGGAGTACTGTGGCGGCCTTAGTCGCCACATAATTTATTATCATCACGTATCGGTTAAAGAGTTTGTAAGCACATTCCTAAACGCGTGCAGATCCGATAAAGATATGTCACGGCATCCTCCCTCCAACATCTACGTAGTATTACTGTATAAATAGTCTTGTAAGGTTTAGATAATAAGTTAGTCACAATGTAGTCACTGTAAATATACAACATCACTTTAAGAGACGCAGTCGTTATTTACCATCGTCATGGAACTCCATCATTACAACCCCCCACCCTTCGCACGACGGAACATTTTATTTTGTAGTTTTGTTTATTAAAATTTTTATTTGGTTCAACTTAGAAAATTTTCTTATATTATTATATTTGTGGTTATATTTTCTTGTTTATGTTATATATATTGTTTATGGTTCAGTTATATTGTTTTGGTGAGTGTTACCTACTACATCTACATACTACATCCCCTTAAAGGATAAACGTCGACTTAACCTTTAACCGCTTTTATAAGGCGACTGCTAGAAACCGCAAGAAACTTCAAGGGCTGGGCAGGTCAAGTGTTTTAGACATGGCAAAAATGACAAAAAAGAAATACGTGCTTTTTTTTTCATTTTTAATTAAATAATTCATTTTGCGAATTTAAATTGGATAGCCTTGAAGTATCTAATTTATTTTAAAGCAATAACATAAGAAAAATACGCACATTTCGTAATAGGAATATAAATGGTCTCATTGCAGACTAACGTAGGCACTTATCGCCCAGCTGACGCGGACGGGTCAACAGACGGTTGGGTCAATGACCGGTCGCTGCCCGCGCGTTGTAAATAATCGTTATTTTTAAGTGTTTTTCATTTAATTTTTCTTATGTTATTGCTTTAATTAAATTACATACTCAAAGACTATCAATTAAAATTCACAAAATGAATTATTTAAGTAATTAAAAATGAAAAAATCACGTATTTCTTTTTTATCTTTTTGTCATGTTTAAAACACTTGACCTGACCAGCCCTTGAATTTTCTTGCGGCTTCTAGCAGTGGCCTTATATAAATATGTATATGTATATACGTAAGTATGTACTTACCTAATGCATCCTTCTAAAATAGACGTGAGCCCTTTAGTAGTGATCCCTGGGGCCATAGTTAAATTTAATGTTTCTAAGTTTGAGCATTTACCTGTAAATAGAGTAAATATAAGTTTATATACAGGATGTTATGTAACAGGTATACACCGAGATATTTTAATGGTTGTTTTTCCGCGGCAGAACGATTTGCCTTTAGTAGTACTATCGAATCTTACAAGTTATTTTTGACAAAAATGACAAAAAAAATTCGACCTCCTATACTTATGTCGTCAGCTGATCCGACCGTTTTGTATGGGAGGTCGAAATTTTTTTGTCATTTTTGGCAAAAAATCATTTGCATGATTCGATAGTACCACTCAAGGTAAATCGTTCTGCCGCGGGAAAACAACCACTAAAATGTCTTGGTGTATAACAGGTATAATAGGTGGTCATCCTTCTATGTGCAAACAACAACTATTTGTATGCGAGTAACTCTGAAAATGCGAAAAAAATCAGCTGTTCTTTAAGTACCTACAATATTTGCTATTTTTTTTCTGGAATTTTTAAGTGAACTCAAGACCATGACTTTAACAATCATTATCATTATATATTGTTTTATTAAGTTTAAGCGAGCACTACACATTGATATGAAACACTTTTTACGGATTAACTCTCGCGTTGAGGGATCCTGCACGAAATTGTGAAAATTTACGTATTTTTAAATTACTTGTACTATGCGCTGAATTAGTTAGATACATTAAAAGAACTTACGTAAGTTAGTCTGATCATTGCACAAGGTCAAATTTAGGGTCAACAATTTATTGCAGTACTAGTACTGAGCATGAAATTTTGTTTGTTTTTATAGTGGAAAGTTGTTGATTGTTTTTATTTTTTATTCTTAATTTAATTTTGTTTTTAGTAAGTACACACGGCGTCAGATCAACCTACCCCAAACTGTCAAATTTCTACAATCAATTTTGAACTTTATTGTTTGGCTCTAAGGATCAATATTCATTGGAGAAATTTGACAGTTTTGGTTAGGTTGATCTGACGCCGTGTGTACATACCTGTTAATTAAATTAAATTTTCATTTTGATTTTTTTGTCTCTTAATTTTCAAGTATTTATCTAAATTATATTTGTTAGCGTTTACCAACCTTATTATTAAATGTTGTGTACGCCTGTAATAGGTATATGTTTAAGTATTAATTTGTTTAATGCTTTATATGTATACTGTTGGTGTACCTTTTCCATAAATTAATAAATAAATAAAAGTAAATTTGAAACAAATTCTTTAAACAATAACAAACAATACATAAATCTAATGACTCCCGAAAACATTTTTTTACGACAACTTTCTTAATGTTACGCATGAAACAATAATTCTTACATGAAAATAATTGTATTGGTATTCCGCAGGTCACCCCCATCTTAAAAAAGTACATTTTAATTTTTAACACAAGTGCGTGATGGTTTTGTACATTTCGCAGAATAAAAAAAGAAAAAAGATCTAATCAAATTACTAGGTCTGAAACATCAAAGCAGAATTGTTCTAATTTTAAATATTAATATGATTGATTTGGCTTTGAAGTTCATTAAGAGACTTATGTCAGTTTTTGCGATCGCGCCCCCCCCCCCCCCCCCCTAAATTTACTACATTACATAGTTTTTCCTCGCGCTGACCCTACACGGCGTTGAGGAGCGTCCCCCGGGTGGCAGGATGGGGGAGTTGTCGGCAGCACGGTCTCACCGGTCTGCACGGCTAGGTCAACGTAGGGTGCGGCCCTCCAGCATATTGGAGGTTGTGGAGCGGGCTAACAACCCGCTCACGGAAAACCTTATCGTTACGAAACCGACACGAGAAAATAAACGAACCGATCCCAAAACTGTCGACTTACGGCAACGAAATATGGACCTTCGAATTGCTTCATGGAATGTACGTAGTTTATTTAGGTCAGGTGCGATGTACATCGTAAAGAAAGAGCTCCAGAGGTACAAAATGGATATAACGGCGCTCCAAGAAGTTAGATGGCTGGAACAAGGTGAGTGTAACATCGATGATGACGATATACTGTTTTATA
Organism: Scoparia ambigualis; assembly: GCA_963921215.1. Taxonomy (NCBI): domain Eukaryota; kingdom Metazoa; phylum Arthropoda; class Insecta; order Lepidoptera; family Crambidae; genus Scoparia; species Scoparia ambigualis. Next base: position 3,765,974 of record OY992525.1, read on the forward strand.
GTGGAGGAGATTCAACACACCATGAAAAGGGGACGGGATTTATAGTCAGGAAAGATATCATAGGGAGCATCGTTAGGTTTCAAGCTATATTGAACCGATTATGTGTGTTGCGAGTGAGAAGCCGGTTCGCGAACATCACTATAATAAACGCCTACGCACAAACGGAACCCGCGGATGAGGATCTTAAGGATGCCTTCTATGAGGAGTTGGAGATGGTATATGAGCTGACACCTAGCTATGACGTGAAGATTCTGATTGGCGATTTTAACGCTAAAGTCGGTAAAGAGGATGCATTTATGCCTACAATAGGTAGACATAGTCAGCATGACCGGACCAATGATAGTGGACTACGGCAGATGGACGAACAGTCAATCAAATCGACCATGTATTAATAGACAAAGGCACGGAAATTGCATTGAAGAAGTAAGGGCATTTAGAGGTGCAGACTGTGACAGTGACCACTATCTGCTAGGCGTTGTAACTAAAGCCAGAATTAAGTCTGACAAAAGAAAGCATGGTAACAAAGACGACCTTATAAACATAGAAGCACTAAAGAGCACAGAACTCTGTAAAAAGTTTAACATCACTTTGTAAAACCGGTTTAATGGGCTTGAAATAGACGAAAGAGTGGACGCGGAATGGGAGCAAGTAGGAGACACGATAAAGAAAACCTTTCTGGAGATCTTTGGAAAATGAAAGAAAAGGCTACGGAGTGGACTGATTCGAGTGTAACGAAGTCATACAAGAAAAGCGAAAATACAAGATCTTAGCAGAGCAAAGTGATAGATGGAAAGACCAATATGAAGTCCAAAGGTGTTGGCTAGAAGCACTATAAAACGCGCCAAGAGGACCCATTTGGAAGGGGTCGTCAAATCAATGGAGACATTGATTCGATCAAACGAGACCCGTAAGTTTTACCAGGAGGTTAGATCCGTCAAGAGAGGCTATCATCCCACACAACAATTGCTTGAAGATGGAGAAGGCAATCGCTGACGGATGAAACGGAGCGGAATTTTTTATGGAAAGAGTATTTTCAAACGTTGCTCATCTGTCCTACATCAGAACAGCCAGTATATACTTCGACGCTGAAGAGTCAAATAGCGAGGAAATTACATCACCCAGCGAACACGATGTAGAACGAGCCATAATGAGGCTTAAAAATAGTCACCTGGGGTGGGAGGAATACCTGGCGAGATCTGGAAAATCTGTGGGGAGGATACTCGGAAACGAGTTTACAAGCTTATCTTGAAGATATGGGAAACAGAGCAACAGCCGTCTGAATGGAATGTTGGCATTATTTGCCCGATACACAAAAAGGGTAGTAGAAAGAAGTGCTCCAATTACAGAGGGATAGCGTTCGTGCCCACTGCGTACAAGATTCTCTCATAAGTTATCCTCGCGAGATTAGAGAAGTATGCGAAAGACATCCTGAGGGACTACCAGTGTGGATTCCGTAAAAACCGCAGCAATACAAACCAGATTTTCCTGCTCAAACAAATTATGGAAAAGAGATGATGGAGTATGCGCTGGACGTGCACTTACTCTTCGTGGACTTTGCCAAGGCATACGACAGCGTGGATAGGGAGACACTCTACATAATCCTTCGGGAGTTCAAGATACCTGAAAAGCTGGTCCGGATGATCAAGGTAGCCACGAATGAGAGTAGCAAGAGGGTAAGAGTAGAGGGCGAATTTTGGGACCGACGAGAAAGGGGGATGTCAGCTGGAGAAGAAATGCGAGGTCGAAGAACTTGTGGCGCACCCCACATTATGGGAGAAACCAAGTCACACAGACTCCGCTGGCTGGGCCACGTTGAGCGCATGGAGGAGAATCGAGCGGTGAAACACGCATACGTGGGAGTGCCCTGTGGGAGAAGGCCGATCGGACGCTCTAAATACCGCTGGAAGGACATGGTAGCCAGGGACGTATTTGAGCTGCTGGGGCCTATCAACGTGCATGAGGCTGCACAAGACAGGGAGCAGTGGCGTTATCTCGTGTCGGCGGCCAAGATCCACTACGGGTCGCGGAGTAAGTTAGTATGTTTTTCAGTTTCCCGAACCCTTTGCCGGGTCCGTGGTCAAAGGGAGACTGAGGTGGTGGTCGTCACATAGTTAGAAGTTATTTGCCTACCGTCAATCATTTTTATATTTAATTCGGTAAATTAAACGCGAGTTTGATCCGTAGAAAGTGCTTTATTTCAATAAACATTACATATTATAAAAATAAGTTTAAATGCTTTTTACAATGGGTTAATTATTTATTTTTATATTTTTTGCATGTGAATGTGACTTGCTAAATATAACGTTTTTGTTATGTGACCAATAAATAATATTAAATACTGAAAGATTTAAAAGAGGAGCGACCGTTGAATTGACCGCATATGGAGACGAATGAAAGAAGAAGACATACTGTGCCGACCATAAATAGGGATAAGGGCAAGGAAACTGATGATGATTACCAGTGATCGGAGTAGGTAGATTGAATTAAAGTCAATGATCTAAAACATACATTTTAATATGGACGTCGTCGTTCCTCCAGAATTTCGTAATTTGTTAAATAATAAGATTTTTTACCAGAAAGGACATAATTTTGTTTGGTACTAAAATAAAGGAAAAATTAACTGCAACAATTCATATACTTCCTTGTCCAAGAGACTAAATGCTATCATTCTGTATATTTTTTAGATTTTTAATTACCTCCGTTAAAGAATACTGCATTTTGATAAGTTTTGTACGTTTCTGAACGAAAGTTCCGGTTTTTTTAATGTTAACGAACGCAGGGTAAGTCTATGAGGTCTATGGTAATGTAGAAACGATATCGATGACACAGTTACCTTTTTCGCACATAAAATATTTAGCAACGATACACACAACTAACACAACGAAAGCGCGGCCGGGAATCGTCTGGCGGCTGACAGTTTGACATCTGTCTACGATGCGTATTGACATATAAAACGTCAGACAAGCGTCACTTTTTCATTTTTAATAACTTAAAGTGTCACAATCCTACTATAATGTTGCCATTTTCGAGTAGAAATCTATGTTGGTTTTTAATTTATATAAAAAAACGGAGGTCTTTAAATTAATAATACGGTCATAAATATGTTCATAATAATGTATTCTTCAAGTATTTATACATTGGCATCAAGTTAAAAGACTTTGGAATTTAGTACTAAGTTACATAGTAAAAAAATATGTCCTTTAAAATGATTAAGTATGAAATTTAATAAATAATGAGCATGCTTATTTTCTTAACACTTCCTATGACATGCGTGCGGCTTAAGTGACTTGATTTTATGGTGAAAACTAAGATTTGATGTTAAAGCTTAACAAAGTAAAAAATGGGATACATTAGTAAAAGGTTATTGAATTAAATCCCGAAATACTGGAACAACTTTTCAGAAATATGGCTTATCCATGTTATGCTATCTACGAACATTTATGATGCAAGTACGAAGAATCAATCTACCTACTCCGATTACTGATGATGACTGAAAGGTTAAAAAGAAATAACTCACCAATCAATTCACAAGTGGTATCGTCGACTTGCACACTCTCTAAGCTAAGTTTCTTGAGTACAGGACATCGCTCCAGCAAACAGTTCAGTGTCTCGCAGTCTATAGAGCATACGCTCAAGTCTAGATACTGGATGCGGGAAGGGGAGGGGGGAGTGGTGGGGTGCCACTCCCCTACCTGCAAGTACAACACAACTGTAAATATACAGGACACCCCGCCTTTCTTTACGTGATCCTATAGCAGCAGTAAAACCATTGAAATAAAAAAACTTTTTTTTTAACATTTTTGTCTCAACTTTTTCTTAAGAAAATTAAAATGATTGCCACCTAGCGCGCTGCCGTCCATACACTAAAATGCCGTTAACCGACCTGAGGTCAATTTTGACGTTTTGATATCATTGAATTCAGAATAAAACGCGCTATCGAACTGTCCGACTTATTTTTTTCTATCTTTTTAGTTACCTGTGATATCGATATCGACAAGAAAAACGTCGCTAAACAATTTTTTTTTAAAACAAAATGCTATAATGACGTTAATTCCAATTTCATAGCTAATCACAAAGTTATAATACCATGACTTAAATGCCGTTGATTAAAAATACTAAACAATAATGTGGCTAAACACCACGTAACGTTTTTCAATTAAATGGCGATTATCTCGAAATGTAAATTCTTCAGTTAACGGCATTTTAGTGCATGGACGGCAGCGCGGTTATCGAAGCGCATGCGCGTGACCGCTATCGTTCCCCCCGCGCACCAATCGCCGGCGCTTTGACCGCGAGGGTGAGCGCACGCACCTACTACTATAATAGGATACTAGCGGCCGCTCGCGGTTTCAGCCGCGTGGTTCCCGTTATCCTATGTGTTAATCCAGGTTATAAACTATCTGTATGCCGAATGTCATCCAAATCCATTCAGTAGTTTTTACGTGAAGGAGTAACAAACATCCATCCATACGTTCCCCTGGGAATATCGGGATAAAAAGTATCCCATGTGTTATTCCAGGTTATAAACTATCTGTATGCCGAATTTTAACCAAATACATTCAGTAGTTTTTACGTGAAAGAGTAACAAATATCCATACATACAAACTTTCGCGTTTATAATATTAGTAGGATTAAAAGCAGACAAGAAACATTCATTATTTTTACGTCAAATATTTTATTATCACTTTTTTTTATCCCATATTTACTTTTGGCGGGGTGTCCAAAATTAAACCCTGTATACATAATATAATCACGACTATTATCCCCGAAGGGTTAGTCAGAGACTCTGCTATAGTCCACTTTTCACCAAATAGCGACTGCACATGTGCTCAGCGTGACAGATGGTGAGCCCGCCGCTCTATGCTGTTGTATGTATGTGCCTGTTACGACACCCAAGGGAAGAGAGGGGGGTGGTAGTATTTTTTCACCACTTTGCGACACGGTCGAATATTTCAATATGAAATCTAAAGGAGACCTTTCCTCTTCCCATACAACTACGGCCACTCATGTACCTAAGATTCAAAGGTACCAAAATGTAGGAAAAAAATTGTGGATTCCAGAAATATATGTATTATATTTTTTATTATAATTGTACCACCTAAAAATATCATTACAAAGGTTTGACGGCTTGCAACATTGGATTAATTTAACTGGCAAGCAAAACTCTCTCGCTGTTGGGTGCGTTTCGTTAGTTTATTTAAGGGCCAACTAATTATTAGATAAAAGCCTTATAGTAACTTATTTTTACATAAACATAACCTGTTTTTAGCAAAAACATATATAACATAACATACATTATTATTAACACAGTGTATTAACTGTTTCGAATTATTTTGTGCGTTTGATTATTTTGAAAGTGACAAATATTATTAGACCTACTATGTGAGTTTATAGAAAACCATATACTTAATTTAAACTAGGTGTTGCACCTATTTATTATCCATTGTGAGATATATAAAATAACTTAATTAATGGCTTCGCGTTTAGCATTAAGCCAATTTCAAGTGGTATATACTTATTTTTAAAGTACATTTAGTATTTGTACTGTAGATTGAAATAAAATGGAGTCTCACAACACGTGTTGTTGCTAAAAGAACAAGGGAGAAACTCCAACATTGTGAGTTTAGATCTCAAAAAACATTTTTTGTTCATCCACAAACTGTCACCACGACAAAAAACCAGTAAGACAGTTGTCACTGTCATATTTTCGCCCTTTATTTGCACGTTTCGTTTCATGTTTACGTTTTCATAAACCATATTATGTATGACTTTTTTATTTCCCAAAAAAATACTAGTTTCGGCGTGTTTTTTAGAAAAATGATATCATCAGAGGCTTCTGCATCATCAAGAGGATATTAGATGTGTTGGCGCTTAAGGCACCAACATGCGGCGGAGGGAAATGATAAAAGAGGATAGCTGGGGCTTACTTGGTTCGGGCTGGAGCTGGTTGGAGCTGAAGGCAGCTGGCGCTCTAGGCGCGGGGTCGCAGGCTTGAGGGCGGCAACACACAACACAGTTCACTCAGGGCACTGGTCGGTGGCGTTTTAGGGGTAGTTGAGCTGGTAAACAAGCGCTCTCAATGCACATACACTTAACACATGTCTGGCGTGTTCACGGGCTGATTTCTTGCGCGCGCGCGCGTGGGTTCGCCTGGAACGCTCGGAGCACACTCCGTGGGCGACCGCGCGATCCCGCGGTCTAGGAGGTTCGTCTTGTATATTTGTCACCTCGCTCTGATTGGCCGATCATTCGTTGCACATTCGTTGCACCAATATGCACTTTAATTGACCGGCGCAGTGCCGGTTATCCGTTGCGCTGTGGCGCAAACAAGATGATCAACCGAACTTACAAAGTGAAGTTCGATCATTATTATATGAGTACGCTTCATTCTTCAGATATAAAGTCACAAATGTCGTACCTTTAACCTACAAGGCAACTTCGCACATGTTAAAAGAAAAAGAAATTATCAATTTCTGAACGAACCAAAAACAAAACCCCCACTACTTCCGGCCGGCGCCTGCGCTGCGCGGCGGCCATTCGCCTCATTCTTTAGAGGTATAACAAAACTTTCCCCTGGGTTGGTGTTGGGTGGGACTTTATATCTTCGAATGAAGCGTACTCATATAATAATGATCGAACTTCACTTTGTAAGTTCGGTTGATCATCTATTATATTTCGACGCTTCATTCTTCAGATATAAAATCACAAATGTAGATGTTGAGAGCAGAAAGTTTTGTGTTATATAAATATGAAATAAATCAATTGATAACAAAAACAAATAGTGTTGTTTCAGTCTTTTATTTTTCAATATCAATCAAATCAATATTTTATTACAATAATTTGTATAAGCTTCTTTATATTTTGATAATTATAATTTGACAAATTATAGTTAGGAATCACGACTTAACTTAAGCAGACAGCTTTTGCAAACTGCCCTTCATCGAAAACAGGGCGATGGTAGAATTTTGCAAAAGTTTCTGACATTCTTGTCCAGCCAGCAGTCTTGCGAATTACATCCAAAGAGATGCCAGCTGACCTAGCGGCAGACGTGGAGCCGTGTCTAGTGCTATGTGCACTAAACACCGATGCATCCACGCCACTTTCTGCTAGTGTTGCTTTAACCCAGCGACTGATAGATTGGGTTGCAGCCACTTTATGGGGTCGTTTAATTGTTAACAAGAGATATTCAGATTCTGCCGGTCTTAAGTCCCTTGTGACAGCTAAATAGTCAATAAGAGTGGTGGCTGGACAAATGTTCTTATTTTCCTCGAAAAAAGGTAAAAATAGCAGTGGTTGCGCACGCCCTGGAGCTGAGTTTTGATTATATCGGATATGGCTATTCTTACTCCACTAGAGTTAAACATAATATTATTGGTTTTGATTAAGGACAGTGTTTGAACTCTTTGGCTAGTGCACAAAGCTAGTAAAACTACTAATTTCTTGGTAATTTTTTCTATAGATAAATTTCTATTGGGGTACCAAGTACTTATATAATCTAAAACAATTTTTGGGTCCCATGTTCCGGTATATTTTGGAACAGCAGGCCTTAGTTTGTAATTGCCTTTAAGAAGCCTTCTTATTTTTTGATCTTCACCTATTTTTTCACCTAACAATAAGGACAGTGCTGAGCGGTGGCTATTTAGCGATCCGTAAGCAGAACCCCTATCATGTTGTCCTGTTAAAAACAATAAGACAGATGAAATCGAAAGATCATAACAATCGAGGTTGTTTGCTTTGCAAAAAGACCACCAAAGTTTATAGGTAACGTTATACTGAATCATTGTGTTCCTTGATAGAGAAGCCAACATTAGATTCAAGGCGTATTCCGGGGTTCCTCTTCTAGCGAGCGCCGTCCGGATAGCTTCGCTGCAGCCAGGGTATTCCGTGTGAAGAACTGCGGACGAGCTCTGTAAGTGGAATGAGAGAGCGTTAGGTAAATTCAAATATATGATATCTGATACTAATAGGCTCTTTAGAAGGGGAAACCAAGGCTGTGACGGCCAAAAAAGGCAACACTAATATACCTTCTGCTTTATCGTTAATGATCTTTTGAAGACATTTCAATATTAAGGAAAAAGGTGGAAATGCGTAGAAATACCACGATTTCCAATTAAAGGCATCGACATCAAGAGCATTGTTTCCAGGAAACATAAAAAGGGCATTTGTTCTAGCCAAATTATTTAGGTGGGGGAATTGTATTCCACCCATTCTATTAATGTAACTAATAGCCGTAGTGTTATCTACACGCAGTAATATATTACTTTCTGATAAATTATTAGCAAAACATTTTGCTAACATATTATATATATTATTTGCTAACATATTGCTAACAACTCCAGATAATTAATTTGATAATCTTGTTCTCGCTCCATTTACACGGTTATAAAAAGCTCCCCCCCCCCCCCCAGCCAATTCTGGAAGCATCTGTATAGATCTCTAAGTTGAAATTCAAACTACCGATGGAATTGTAGGTCGAATGAATATTACGATACCACAAATCCAGATCTTGTAATGTCATTAGATGGCTTGAACTTGGCGTCGTAAGTACCATGTTTATTGAGTTCTACGAATTTATGTCTTTCTAACAATTTTGTATATAACCATCCGTAACATGCTGCTGGACAGGCAGTTAACAAAGTACCTATTAGGTGAGCAAAATCTCGAATAGAACATTGGTAACAATTGAAATTTATGTACCAAAAATGCAATATGTTTGCGTTTATCAAGAGGCAGAGACATAGACATATCTATGGAGTTGTAAATAAAGCCTAAGGAACGACAAGACTGTTTAGGTTTTATAGAACTTTTGTCGAAGTTTATTATAAATCCCAAACATTTTAGTAAACGAAGCGTTTCTGTTACGTTATTTAGGCAATCTTTATAGCATTCACCAATGCATAAAATACCATCTAAATATAGTACAGAAGTTGTTGAAGTCGTTTCTCGGTATAAGTTTGGCGGCCGTTCTGTAGTCCTCCATTTTAAAATGGGATTAAGTTATAAATTTATTTAAGGGTTTGTGATTTAATATAAATCTTTTACTACCATTAGGTTTCGGAGCCATGAATTTTTTTGATATAAATTGATCATCGCATGCTTCACATTCACGTATGGCGCCTTAGTTCAGTAAACTAATTACAGCGCCACTTATTTCACGCCTTTCCGTAGGTGAAAATTTATACGACGGAGGCTGACCCTGTTTAACAGGTTTGATGAAAGGTATAGTGACCCCATGCCTGATCCAATTTAATACTACAGAATTATACATGTAATATTAAGCCAACATTCATAAAAGTAACGCAATCTGCCAGCGTGAGTAATTACCGTATTCACTGACGCATTGGAGCACGATGCTTCGCAGTGTTCGACGCCTTCGGGAACGTCGACGTCATCGGGGGAGCGGCCTTGCGGTTGCTTGTCACCGTTGGAGTCTTGTGTGCCCCTCCTCTCCCCCCCCTATTCGACGGCTGTTGGTAACGAGGAGAGGCCGTCCAGTTTCCCTGGTGATGAGGTCTAGTAGCTGGCTGATATGATGGTGCTGGCGCTTTCGCGGCTGCGACACCTTTTTTGATTTGTAGGCCTTGCTTCTCTATTGTCTTGGAAGCTTTTATACTGTCTGATAATTTGCTTCCAAAAAGCGATTCATCTCTCTCGACGTTCTGAACGACGGAAAGGAATGTCTTATCTAGACTCGGTGTTGTCAACCTTATTCTCGCCTGCGTCTCCATGAAATGAAGGTCGGTTAAAATCCGGCATCCATCAGATAGCCTTTTTATTGCCTGTATTTCATTTTGTTTGTCGTCCCCGGTAAGGAGAAAAGACATTGCCTTATTTACGGCCGTAATGCCGAGTCCCAGCTGCTGTTGTATCGCCTCTAGTTTTTTGTCACGTAGTTTTGTGCTATCCGTGACCGCTGCAGAAATCTCGGGGTTAAGGGAGGGAGCCCTGAGCAACCTGCAATTATCTGGAATCGCGTACTCCTTTAGCAGGGTCTCCTTAGTCTCCTTTTGAAGGCCTCGCCGTAAAATAGGTAGCCATCTCTGAGCTAGATCTTGGTGGATCTTTTCGCCATACGTGGGCGCGTCGGCTACAGTGTCGCCGAGAGCCGACAGGTACTCGGCGTCCAACTCGGGCACGGCCTCCTCGGCGGGTGCCGGGTCGAATCCGGTGGCCGGCGCTTCAAGGCTCGGTAGCCGATGCCCCGAGGCCATATCAGGCGGGTCCTCGGACGCCGCATTAGGTGGGCTCGAGGGCGCCGCCTCTTCGAGTTGTGTCTCCAACAAAGCCTCGCCTGGCGACGCGTCGTTTGTATCGTTTATCTGATCGTCATGATCTGGAACAACCAAAATTCAAAATGAATTTTCACTAATTCAACGTTTGTGCATTAAATAAGTTGGGGGTATTATAAAATTAATCATTAACGATTGATATATAAAAATCCTCGTGTCGACTCACGGCCGACCCCCGGATCGATTTTGCCCTCGTGTTGACTCACGGCCAACCCCTGGGCTTAAATTTCCTTCGTATTGCCTCACGGCCAATCCCCAGGATTAACTTTCACGACCACTTATTTTTTTTTCACTTTATTTCACTTTTATAAAAGACGAAACGAAAAATTCACTAACCTGAGTTGTCTTCAGATTGCGAGGAATCGGAAAAAAGAACGACACGGCGGCGGCGTCGTCGTTCATTTCCTTGTTGTTTTTCTTGCAATCTCTTGATTTTTGCTTGTAAGTGCTCGATTTTTTCTATCGAGCTCCGTTTCAGCATTTTTATTGAAAATAACGGTTATATATAAAAAAAAAATGGCGGGTGAAGTAACGCAAAGTGAAGTCACTGTGACACGTGTTCGTTGCCTCGCACGGAAAAAGAATGAGGCGAATGGCCGCCGCGCAGCGCAGGCGCCGGCCGGAAGTAGTGGGGGTTTTGTTTTTGGTTCGTTCAGAAATTGATAATTTCTTTTTCTTTTAACATGTGCGAAGTTGCCTTGTAGGTTAAAGGTACGACATTTGTGACTTTATATCTGAAGAATGATGCGTCGAAATATAATTTAAAATAAAGTGGACCTCGGTACACTTTGAGCCGAAATGGAAAGGTCTCCTTTACAATGGGCGATTTTCCAAGATCAAAAAAAAAGAAATTGGTTCGTAAATGACTTCATAGATGGCGCTTAGCATAGATTAGTATGGCGCTTAGTAAAAGGCGGGTTCATGAAGAGCAAGTGTATGGCTGCGTAATATTTATTCTATTCCAAAATAGAAATAGGTCCTGAATGTCCTGAATATAAATAGGTAAGTACTATTTTTTTATTTTTTTGGTAGACAAGTAAAAGTGTAGAATTTATTACAGCCCCTAAGTAGGTACAGCTCGGCTTCCATAAAACGACATCTATCGAGTGTTTTAGAATTAATTTTTACTTTTTAATTTGGGCTGTCAGAAAATTGCCCATTAACATTGACATAAAGGTAAAATAAAATTTGATTGACGGAAAGGAGCCAATCGAAAACCAGCGTCACGCTCCGTTGGACCAGACAAAATGCCTAAAGGATTAGTCAAAAGACATGGCAATGAGGATATCTTTATTGCAATTTTGCATTCACAATGCTATACCCACTAACTCGTGGAAATTTTCTGACACAAAAATTGGCGCAACTGTCAACGACAAAGGTGACCCGGCGTTTTAGGCTTGGGTTGTTTATTTTTTTAATTTTTTAATCTGTAATTCAATATCTAATTCGCAATATCTGTCAACAAATGACAGTTTTACAGCCAGAATGACAGTTTTACAGCCGCTAGCTGTCAAATCAAACATGACGTGACGGCATTGTTGACATTTCTCTTTTTTAAAAGCAAAAGAATTATGGTTTATTCAGCCATGTTAGACATTTTTAAAGTAACATGTCTGTTTTAGAAGACTCAGTGTTTCCATATTAAAAAAATATTAATAATTAAATAAATCTTATCCACGATTCGATAAAAATAAGACAAAACTTGGTTTAGGTAGCAAATAATATATGCTTTACTTTATTACCAAATTCTATTGTATACATGTTAAGCATTTTTTCTATCAAAAGTGCCGTTTCTCCTTTGACAGAATCGAGCATAGACTGTGCGATATTTTGCGATCACGATGCATATAATGTACCACAGAACAGAAATAATCAAACTTGTTCATACTAAAGTAGTCTGTAAGTCTATGAAGACACGGTACAAAGTCAAGTGTGTTTTTGTAGGTGCGGTCTCATGCGACCGCTTGGGGGCTGATATAGATAAAGAATAAAATGTTTACTAGAAAAAAAAAAAACCGGTCTCAGGAAAGCTCGAACGGGATTCGAACCCGTGACCTTTGGATTGCCGGTCCTTTGTTCTAACCGCTAAGCTACCGAGACCACGTTGAATTTTTTCTAGTAGTTGATACGCTGCAAGCCATTTTTACTAGTAAACATTTTATCCTATATCTAAGTATATTATATTATATTATATATTATAGCATTGTGAATGCAAAATTTCAATAATAAAGGTTTTAATAAGCAATTACGTCTTTATCGATTGTTAAATACTTGCAATAGTATTTCTTTCGAATGTGAGGGTAGACTTCATAGTGACGTAATACCGCTGGCTTGCAGCGTATCAACTACTAGAAAAAATTCAACGAGTCTTCTGGGGTCTCGGTAGCTTAGCGGTTAGAGCAAAGGACCGGCAATCCAAGGGTAACGGGTTCGAATCCCGTTCGAGTTTTCCTGAGACTGGCTGTTTTTTTCTAGTAAACATTTTATCCTATAGGCAATAAGGACTACAAAAGCAGTGCAACAACTGCACATGTACTCAGCGTGATATGTGGTGAGCACATCGCCGCTTAAAACTTGATGTATGTGCATTGTTCAGTCCGTTAGTCGCCTTTTATGACAAGGGAAGAGATGGGTTGATAGTTTTCTTTTAATAAATTAAGTCTGTATGTTATGTATGTCTGTATGATGCATGTATGAATAATTGAACTTACCTCTGAACTAGCTAATCTGACTATAACCGGTTTTCTAGATAATATTCTGCCTAGTGCGTCTACGTTCAGAGTTTTATTGCCTAAGTCTAGCCTCTGCCATAGTGTTTCGTCATACGCTACTCTGTGCCACCTGAAAATAATAAAGTTATAGAATAAGAGCATTTATAATACAGGATTTTTTTATATTATGTGCGCTTAATTTTTTATATCATTCAGTAACGTTAATAGACTTCATTTTAATTTTTTTTATTATTTTTTTTTTCTATTACGACTCGTCATAGTGACTGCATCCTGCCTGATGGTAAGCAGCCGATGCAGTCCAAAATAATGAGAGCGCTCCCCACCGTGGAATAAGCACGGTAACGAGCGCACCCATTCATGACGGCCTGCATAAATGCCGTTTCACGCCCCGCTTAAAAGACCCGGGACTGTAGGAGCTGGGAAACACATGCGCCGGCAAAGAATTTATCCGGCACAATATTAATTTATTTAATTTAGAAATATTTAATTCATCCGGCACAATATAAAATAACTCGTGCATACCGGGCGAACGAAAGGTCACGTGTAACGTAAAGGAGGTATCTTGTGGTATCGTAATGTGTCAGAGTTCCATTGCGCGGTCCCGGTCGAAGGACCAAGATCAATGGTACTTTTGTGGATATGTTTGATCAATTTTAGTATCTTTTAATTTCACTTAAATTTTTTTAATTAAATCTGTAGCTCTAGATCAAGTTACTCTACAATTTAAAAAAATATGTACACAAATAAAAAAAAATCCTGTATTATTAAAATATGGGAATAGAGTACTCTTGTATTTTGTACTCGTATATTTATAAAACAAATAGAATATACTATTCTTCGAACACAAACAAATTATAGAAACTTCATGTATAGACTATACTAGCGGCCCGCCCGCGACTTCATCCTCGTTCGCGGCAGGACCGATTCTTTTTTTGTTGTGTTTGTAATTGCCAGGACAGGGTTTATAGGATTTTTTTTTAAATTCGGTAAGTAAGTGATTTTTTTCGCGGACGAATTCGCGGGCGGCTCGTTAGTAATCTTCGATCAACAATACCCACTAGATGACGCGTCACGCACAAAATCAAAGCTAAATTATCTCCACGTGATTATATGTCGCAGGGATATTATATAAAAACAGAGATTTGGTCAATTCCCTGTTATGTGCTGTGATTTAATGTTAAAATAAAAACACGATTTTATCATTTCCCTAAACAAATCGAAGGATTGCCCTACTCCTGTAGGTCACGTGATAGGTTAGAAATTTAGAAAGTCTATTGGTCAACGTTGGCCAATTATTTGTAGCGTGGGTTAAAATCGGTAATTGTGTTCAAAATTTGATATTATTTGTTAGTTTAAAGCATAAAATATAATTTATTCTACATGTACTTACCGAAAGTAAGACACTCCGGCAGTTAAATTGCTTTTTCGGGCATTACTTTTGCAACTTTTAAATACACATTGCGTCATGCGCAGGCTCAGGCGCTAACTAAACAAAATAAGAGCTCACTTCTCTAGTACGCTGTTATTTACCGAGACATCATTTTAGCGCCGACCTGACATCTAGTTGGTACTGTTAATAAATAAATAAATAAATCTTTCCTACAATCACACCATTTATCTAGCCCACGAGAAGCTTCGAAGAAACTCGTTAAATGGTTACTAGACAACGGATAAACATACTTAAAATACTTAAATACACACTTATTATACATAGAAAACACCCAGACCCGAGACAATATAGAAAAACAATAATTTCTAAATTGACCCGACCGGGGATCGAACCCGGGACCTCAGAGATGGCGACACCATGAAAACCGGTGTACAAACCACTCGGCCAAGGAGGTCGTCAAAGAAGTTGTTGATCGAAGTTAGTTAATTTTGTTTAAGTATTTAGGTTATTTTGTTGTTTTAAATTATTGTCTTTAAAAAATAAAACTTGTTATATAAAAAGAAAAAATAGTTAGTAATATAATACACGGTACCTTTTGCAGACCAGCATACAGTTAGCCAGTGTCCTTTTGGGCAGCCACCTGAACACGCTGAGTATCATTTCATCGGACAAAATGTTGAACGAGTCTTCTCCGAGCGGCTCTGATTTCGGTCGCCTATTGTTTATGAGCTCTTCTTCGAGGCCTAGGGCTGCAAAGGAGCATTTACATACCTACAAATATTATCCCCTAAGCTAAGCCCCTAAGTTAGTAAGAGACTATGGTAGAGGACCGCAGAAGCAGTCCTCTTTAAACTCACGACTATTCCCCCCTAAGGGTTAATCAGAGACTATGAAACGAGGACCGCAAGCAGTCCTCTACCATAGTCCACTTTTCACCAACTAGCGACCTGCACATGTGCTCAGCGTGACAGGGGCCGTCCGTTAATCACGTGATTTTTTTTGCATTATTAACCCAACATGTCTGCGGTGGTGTTTCGACTGTTATACCTGAGAGTGGCACTAGAAGTCGTTATTCTAAAACCAATAGTTTTTATTTCACTTCGATACGAGAAGTATTTACAAAGTTATTGTACATTAATAATTGCATAAAACATTACTTAGTTCGCTGGCACTCGACTGACGTGACGTGACGTCATCGTATCCGATAACCCCCGCCGCCGCTCTCGCTCTCCGATTACATATCCGATGACGTCACGCCGCGGGTTTCGCGCGTATTTTGATTGTCACAAAAACAATAGCGCGCGGTTATTTTTATGAATCTTTAAAAAAATATTGTGAAGTATTTTGAAGGGCCACAGAAAACAAATAATGTCATATTTTAAGTTAAAATGTAAATATTTCAAAAATAAATAAATAAAAATACTGTTCCCAAGCTCTATTCAAAATTACCAACGTATCTTAGGGGGTCAATAATGTGTTTGCCACATACGTCTCAATCAGCTTCTTGCAATGCTGGGTTCTTGATACTAGGGGACGTATAGATCACCTGTAATGTAACGCACATGGAACGCGTTTATCTTACATGTAACGCGCTCATCTTACGTGTTACGCACATGTAACACGTTGTAATGTGCGCGTAACGCATCCGTAACTATAGTGCGTTTCACCAAATAGTTTCTATGCCGTCATGTATTCCTGTCTTTATTTTTTTGATAATTTGTTTCTTAACCATGGATACTAGTCCTTCAGTCGAAATAATAGAGTTCATTTATTATGATAATGAGTGATTAATGATATTCCCCCAAATCCATTGAGTTCCAGTAAAGATGTGAAAGAAAGATACTGAAATCTCACAAGGACTTCTTGAGAGAATTTGAAAAGTGATGTTGCACTGTTTTGTTTTATTTGCCAACACTTAATCATGTTCACGAACACTTAACGGTTAATAATCCACCATTATTTCACATTATACACAAATTTTAGAAAATAAGACAAAACTACAGACACGCTTCACTTTCCCGCCAAGAACTATTCCTGTCTCATTCCTGCAGTGTTGCCAACTTAGTGGATTTTCCACTAAAACTGGTAGTTTCAACCCCCCCTTGGTTATTTTTATTTTTTCATGTTATCAAGTGGTTGAGTGATACAGCCTACTGAAAATGAAATTCTATAAATCAACTATAAAAACCACAAGCCACTAAAACCAATATTTCGCCACTAAAAGGCGAGTCCTAACCACCAGTTTTAGTGGAAAATCCACTAACTTGGCAACACCGGCAGGACTGAACAAGGCAGGAATGCCAACATGACGGCATAGGAACTATTTGATGAAACGCACTATAGCACTTGTTACGCGGAACGCACTAACTTACGTGTAACGTTCTGTAACGCACATGTAACTCATTCTAATTACGGCTCCTGCACTGTAACGCGCTGTAACTCACGTGTAACGCACTGCCGCCGCTTCGCGCACGGGGCTCGCGGCGCCCAAGCGCTAACTTGCGCTAGAGGCGTCTCTTCATCTATAAGGTACTCGGCGGTCAGAGATGTCTCTAGGAGAGTACCTTTGCAACTGTTGCAACTGCTGTACAATGCTGTGTTCTTGGTACTAGATTCAGAGAAATTGCTACAAAAACTTACGACGTGTATAACGCGTTCTATCTTACTCTTTTCGACGTATGCGTCTCAAACAGCTTCTTACAATGCTGGGTTCCTGGTACTAGGAGTCGTCTAGACCACGTGTAACGCGTTTTTTACATGTAACAAGCTCTCCTTACGTGTAAGCGCTACTGTAACTAGTTTTTTACATGTAACGCGCTGTAACTCACATGAAACGGGATATAACTCATGTGTAACGCACATGTAACGCGCTGTAACTCACGTGTAACGCACTGCCGCCGCTCCGCGCGCGTGGCTCGCGGCGTGCAAGCGCTGACTTGCGCTAGAGGTGTCTCTTCGTCTATAAGGTACTCGGCGGTTAGAGATGTCTCTAGGAGTTGTTGCTCTGAAGGTTGAAGTGGTTTCACTGGAAAGGTAAATAATGGTCAGTACCTATGTACCTAACAATAATATGAAATCCTCACACACTCAAGATTAAAAAATACATATAATCACGACTATTATCCCCGAAGGGTTAGTCAGAGACTAGGCAATGAGGAAAGCAAAAGCAGTCCTCTGCCATAGTCCACTTTTCACCAATTAGGGACTGCACATGTGCTCAGCTTGACAAGTGGTGAGCCCATCGCAGCTGTATGCTGTTAGATGTATGTGCAGTCTTTAGTCCGTTAGTCGCCTTTTACGACACCCAAGGAAAAAAAGGGGGGTAAGTGGTTTTCAGACACAGACTTTTTTTTAAATATTCGGACAAAATTGGTCCAACAAATTATGTTATTTGTATTGTAGTGTATAAAACAGTATAGCGAACACGCACTATAGACCGAGACATTTTAGTGATTGTTTTCCCGCGGCAGAACGATTTACCTTTAGTATTTATTTATTTAATTTTACATGCTGGTTTACAGATTATGCGTCCAAAACACCGACATGTCATACATAAAATAGAAATGTAAAAATCTTAAGAACTAGAGTCACAGACATACAATGAATTTGTGTCACAAAAACTGGAAATTAAAATAACTAAATCTAAATTACTACAAAATAATTAAACAACTTTTTCTATAGTTTATTTCAATAGTTGTGGTCGAGAAAGTAAAAGGCTGCTGCCACTAAACGGCCTGAGCCATCAGCAAACAAATCGACATTGTCGTATTGAGCGAGCATGTCCCCAATGAGGTGCAGAGCGCGCGGCTATAGTATAGTATATAGTAGTAGTACTATACTATATAAGGTGACTGCTAGAAACCGCAAGAAACTTCAAGGACTGGTCAGGTCAAGTAATTTATACATGACAAAAATGACAAAAAAGGAATTCGTGTTTTTTTTTTTTCATTTTTAGTGAAATAAATCATTTTGCGAATTTTAATTGGATAGTCTTTGAGTATCTAATTTATTTTAAAGCATACGGCGGTCTGTTGACCCGTCCGCGTCAGCTGGGCGATAAGTACCTACGTTGACGGGTCAACAGACGATCGGCCGGCCGTTGCCCCCGTCAGCTGGGCGATAATTACCTACGAAAAAACACGACTTCTTTTTTTGTTATGTATAAAACACTTGACCTGACCAGCCCTTAAAGTTTTTTGCGGTTTCTAACAGTCATCTTATATAGTAGTACTATCGAATCATAAAAGTTATATTTAACAAAAATGACAAAAAAAATTCGACCTCCCATACAAAACGGTCCGATCAGCTGACGAATTTTTTTGTCATTTTGGTCAAAAACACAATACTTGCATGATTCGATAGAACGAACGAACGAACCACTCAAATGTCTCGGTGTATAACAGGATATGTTTCAAGAGTAAACATGCTGATTATGGTACTCACGTTTCTCAGTGCTCCTAGGGCTCTTCAGCTTAGAGGGCCCGGGGCTAGGGCTGCAGTGCTTCGCCCTCGGGCTCTTAGGACTAAACGGTGAGGTGGCACAATTGACGTTGGGGTTTACATTCTCTATGTCCCTCTTCCTCTTTAGGGCTTTCTGGTGCTGAAACAATATAGACATTTAAAATAGTATATTTCATTACGAGTGCGGAAAGCCCTGTCATTGCAAAGAGTTCCGACAAAAAAGAGTCGGAACAAGTTGCAATGACGGTTGCAACGACGACAATTTTTTCAGTAAAAACTTCGTGGTTAGTAGACATTATTTTGACAGTTGAGAAAGAGAACGCACGAGTTCGGAAAACGTAAAGAAAAAGTTCGAGTATGTAATAGCCTCAGAACAATAACTAAAGCAGTAATAGCCCCCATCCCGAACGCTATACGTCCCTGCAATACGCCACTTTTTGAGCAACTGTATTAAAAAATCATTATTAGTAAAATTTTTAAACACTGAAAAAAGACGACAACCTCAGGCCAGGAATCGAACCACGCACCTTACGCATTCCAGGCAGCTGCCTTAACCACTTGGCTACCGATCGGTAATGCGTCGGTAAAGCGTTAATAAAACGCTAAAATATATAAAAAACATTAATCATTAATATTCTTTAAATGTCCCACTATTGGGAACAGACCTTAGCACACAACAGCACATACATACATAAAAGGCGACTAACGGACTAAAGACATATTCAACAGCATAGAGCGGCGATAGGCTCACCACCTGACACTTAGCACTGTGCAGTTATTATTTGGTGATATGTGGACTACAACAGTGGACTGCTCCTGCGGTCCTCATTGCCTAGTCCAGAGACTAGATTCCCCAAAGGTTAGTCAGAACTAACCTTTGGGGAATAGTCGAGTATCAATGTTACTATACTTGCTATGCCATTCTCTAAGTGACACATAGACGCTGCATGCATGGCTCTGATCGACTCAATTCTCAGCGCTGCGGCAGCTGCTGCTACCAATGCTTTAACTTAGAGAATCGCACTGCTGGACAGAATTCTTTTGCTTCATTCACTTTATAAAATTGTTCATTGATTTAGGGTACTTTTGACCTTACCTAGGACTTAACCGTCTGTTTTCCGTACTGCACATTTATGTGTAGAATTTCTATTGTCTGGTATTACGAAAAACAAAGTGTCAATAGTACACTAATATTACTTACCGAACTAGGCTCGCACTGGCTTTCATGTTCATCGGGTTCCAGTAGACTTACACCCATTTCTTGTAGAACCTATTAAAAAAAAATTGTAAAAATCTTTACAATAAGTATTAATGTTTGCACAGACAAATAATTTGTAGAATTACATTCTTTATGGAATTTGGCTATAATATAGAAAAAGTATGTATCTTTGAATTAGGCACAAAAAAGCCTAATAAGTGCGAGTGTGAGAACACTGTCACACTATCAGTGTTACTGTGAGTGGCAGGTGGAGTGAGAAACTGTGGCAGACCACAATAAAATCACTTCATTGCAATGTATTGTGAGTCAGGTGACAGGTCCCACTAAGTTATGGGTAACTCTCCTGCTAATAAATAAGGTAGACTTATACAAGATGGTGGTAGCCAGCCAGATGGACTTAGGAAGAGCTCTTGTACCACAAAAGAAGGGATTCTTGACTTATGGAGGATGTTTCAAATGTAGGCACATTGTGTCAGTAGAGTTATTGGGAGTATTTACCAGACGCTAATATTTTACTGATAGACTAGGGATACTTTGGCGTTCTACGTTTAGGATAAATGCCGTTAAAGTTAGAAAGCTTACAATGCACTGATCTTGGTACATCATGGTATCTATCACAGCATGCACACCAAAAATAGCGGTAAAACGGTAGACGGGTCAATGAATGCAATGCAAAATATAACCAAAAATTTGGTTACGTAGTACGTAGATTAAAAAAAGCGGGAATAATGACAACTCACCTCCTGATCGGTTCTTCTGTCCATTAAACTCCAACTTTTCCTAGATGAATTATCTAATCTCATCCTTTTCCTGCCAAACAATGTTAAATTTCACACAATAATCACTACAAAACAAAATATCAGGATCATGCTAACGTTTGGCGCCTTTTGACTTTACCGCCCTAAAATCAGCTGTCAATACGAACAGGT
Source organism: Scoparia ambigualis (assembly GCA_963921215.1). Taxonomy (NCBI): domain Eukaryota; kingdom Metazoa; phylum Arthropoda; class Insecta; order Lepidoptera; family Crambidae; genus Scoparia; species Scoparia ambigualis. The sequence continues at coordinate 3,786,994 of OY992525.1, forward strand.
GATTTGGGAGTGGAAATAATGTCTCGTTTTAAATAAAATACCTTGGAGTATCGATTTCTTCGACGTCACCTGGTGATAAGACTTCATCTTCAATTGCATTTACACTCATTTTAAATATTATTTTTTGCTAATTTCCCAAAACGAAACGAAAACGAAGACCTCTAACGTCAATGTCAAATATGAAATCAATTATTTCAAATAATTGACTTTTTTTTAAATATTTGTTCCGTGAAGGAACAGGCCAAGATCAGAGACCATACTGCCTAGTCATTAGTATTTTTATTTCTTTTTTTCCCCCTTGATGATAATGAGTGGTGATTAAGATGATAAATGATAAATGATGTTCCCGAAACGCCTTGAGCCCTCAGTAGAGATGTGAGACTTTACTGAGGTCTCACACGGACTTCTTGAGAGAATTTGAAAAGTGATGTTGCACTGTTTTGTTACATTTGCCAACACTCATGCACGTCCACAAACACTTAACGGTTAATAATTCACTATTATTTCACATTAAAGTTCGAAAAAACACTAATTTAAAAAAAATAAAACAAAACTGCAGACATGACGCTTCACTTTCCCTCTAAGAAGTCCGACGATTTTCTCTCAGAACAATATTGTTCTGAGAATTTTCTTACAGCGGCAGCTTGCAGTGCTTTTTTTATATGTCAAAAGTTCACAAGCAAAGGAAAAATAAAAGGAACCACAGACATTTATTATGTCTGTGAAAGGAACAGACATAATATTTGGGTACGAACGTTTTTAGCAAGACGGAATCAATCATAATTGTGTTGTGAACACAGACGTATAATACGTCTGTGGTTATTGTGGTGGCAGCACAACCTAGTAACGTAACCAACTAAATCGCATTACGTGGTTGGCTTGTTTTCTATCCCATCGCCGCCGCCACGGTGGTTTTATACCTAGGTATTGTAGGTTTTTGCAATAATAATAAACGATTGCTACATTACATCTAAGTACATTAAGTATGTGTTTTGTTTTATTTTTAACTGGTTATGGAATGGAAGATAAGCTATATATATTTATAGATTTTACTACTTATATGTTTTTGTATTAAGTATGTTTAAAATATTTAAAAGTATACCTACGCTTCCACTTTTATTATCGCACCTAAATGCACCTACCATGTTATCTCTGCACCACTCTATGGTTGACTGGTAGAGAATGCCTCAGGCATTAAGTCCGCCATGTAATGTTATGTTGCAAAAGTTTAAATAAATAAATAAGCCAACCACCGCGGTTTAAGTTACCTACTTTGACAAAATAGCGATTAATTGCGATATGATGCGATTTACTAGGCAAGTAATTAATTAAAGTGCTTTGTCATGCTACTAGGTTGTGCTGCCTTCTAATAAATAATTAAATCAACCTGGGAACTATCATTTGAATGCAATGGAACGCGTAGGTATGCGTAATTATTAGGATTTTAACGATTGTTAGTTTTTAATTCGTATGGCGTACTTTACCTTAAAATATCACGGGAATGTGACACTTTAGGGTGACAGTATCCTCTATCCATCTAAATAACTTTTATCGTGCGCGGAAACCTCGGACCAAATATTACATGGACAGAGTCTTACGACGTTGCCGCTCTTACATACGTGTATCAAAGTAAAGTATTTGTATCTCTGTCTGTATGACTGTAGTGTGATATGAGTAAAAGAGATAGTGAATGTACGTTTGGCAGCGACGCACTGTCGGTGTGAGACGTGTCATTTCATGACCGACTGCTCGGTCAAAACATTGCTGGATTGTGCGAAATAATAGTGAAATATTAAGAAATCTTAGTGTTTGTGTTATTTGTGTAATATACAATTGACATAATGTCTGTCTCTGTCTGTTTATTGTTCGTCAAGAACAACGAAAGGAGGTGTGAAAGACCAGGAATTATCATTTCATACGTTATTGATTACTCATAATATGTATGCTTTACTATGAGTTTTTTTATAATTAAAACGGCAAAGCATTAATTTTTGCTAATTCTAAATCATACTATATCGTACACTTTTCATAAGGATCAGGTTTTAAACCTTAATTAAATGTAATTTAAAGGCTTTGATTTTGGCATAAAGATTAGTGATGTACGTATTTGTGTATCGAAGCTTTATCAATATTACTAATATTCTTTTTATTATTCTTTTTTTAGGTTCCCAAAATGCCCGGAAATAAGACTTGAATGGGTTAAAGCTATTAGACGTGATAACTGGGAGCCTACAAAATATCCAAGGCTCTGTTCCAAACATTTTGAAAAATCTTTTTTTCCAGTAAAAATTTTACAGTCGTAGTTCAAATTTGAATCTTAATAATGTAGTAAAACACGTAGCCAACATCAGATAGCATTTATTCTTTTTCAATATACAACCAGTACTCCCGTCATCCGTCCGTTTCGGCTACATTACTAGTCCCTCCAGTACAAGCGCCCAGCCGTGAATGCCTCACTCACCGAGTCACCGACTGCCGCCCTACTTTTCCCCCCCGAGTCCCCGACGCATGACATGTGTCAAATCATAGATTGTCAATCGTTCTATAGATTTACGAATATACTAAAATTGAATTATGCAAATAATTTAAAATGAACCTTACAATAATATGGGCGGGAATATGAATAGTAAAAAGTATTTCTCTTCACTTTACTACACAAATTATTATTTTTTATTTCTTTGTTATAATAGAAGGAGGCAAACGAGCAGGCGGGTCACCTGATGGAGAGTAATCTCCGTCGCCCATAGACACCCGCTACACCAGAGGAATCGCAGATGCGTTGCCGGCCTTTAAGGAAGGAATAGGTTTTAGAAAGAATTAGGAATTGTGAGGGGGGAGGGGAAGGCCTCCGGAACCCTCACTGACCGATCGAAACACAACAGCACCAAGGGCTATTATTTCACGCCGGTGATTAGGGTGTTACCAGACCAATCCATCGATCGTCGATCGACGGCATCGATCGATGGTAGAATGGATTAGACGACGTCGATCGATAGTATCTACCAGACCTAGCGATTGATCGTCGATCGACGACATCGATCGATGGTAAAATGAATTAGTCGACGTCGATCGACAGTTTCTACCAGACCAATCGATCGATGTCTATCGACAATCGACCGGTAGAATGGATTGGGTGTTAGATCGAGCTGTTTGATTAGACGCGCCGCCCGCTTCACTTTTTAAAAAAAATTATTTTGTACCCATGGATACTAGTCGTAATAATAGAGTTCATAGATTATGCATAAAGTTGATGATAATGGGTGATGATAATATGAACGTTTAAATACTAAATTATATTTCCCCCAAATACCTTGGGAAGCACTTTAGATTAAGCAATACCGAAAAAGGGGGGGCGGGGGAGCCAAAGTGCGAAAATGCATAGTTTTCAAGATAATTTTATTTTGAGGTTATTTTAGGTTATTTTTAGGAAAAAAAAACAAATATTCTACTAAATTACTATTACTGTACCCCCTGTACCGACCGTTGTCGATCGATTGGTTAGTCAAACGGTATCCGTCGATAGATTAAAGCTACCAGACCAGTCGATCAACTTCGATTGACATTGATCGATGCCGTCGATCGACGATCGATCGATTGGTCTGGTAAGACCCTTAGGAGAGGGTGGTATTTACGCCAGGCGAGCCGGCCCAATGCGTGCTGCAACGCAGCGTGGCTCTACCACTTAGTCAGTGTCACTCATTTAGCACCACCCAGGGGCCACGTGTAGGGTCTAAAGGGTAAACCTACGGACGTGAGTAACTTTAACCCCCAATTATAATAACGAACTAGGTACACACCACATTAAAGTGATTATATCGATATGTCACATCCTTAGTCACGCATACATGTACAGATAGAAAGCTGCACACTAACAAAAGACGGACATGCTAAAAATCCAAAGACTCTGTCCATTGTGATATTTGGTCCGAGGCGGAAACTTTAGGAAAAAATCAAAATGGCGGCATGTGGATATGCCACAAAAGGTTCTATCCCCTTTGCTGACCGCACGAAGCCATTATTAAAATAACAAGCGCTCGCTGTCCCCGCGGAAGCGAGAGGTAGTCAAACCGCAATATCAATAAGTGCAAGCGAGACAAGAAACAAAATTGCTATAAATTTCCAGACTCACTGGAAATTCGGCAATACGTGTCGGCAATATTCAGCAATTGGAATTTATGGAGCAATTATCAGCAATAGGTATTACCGAAACAATTGCCGCAATTTTTTGAAGATGCTGCAAAAAAATTGCCCTTGTAAGCGCCTCGTTATAGCAGGTAACACGAGGTCGTCGACCTCGAATAATCGTGCGTTAACCCCTAATAGACAATCAAGCATAGACAATTTAGGAATGTCAACAATGCTATATTTGTAGCATGGCAATATTATACTTTTTATTTTTAGGCGACTAACCCTCAGACTAACCAATGGTTGTATTCTATTATCAGGTTAATTTTTCATTGGCTTAAAAAGTACGAAACTCAACCAATCCTGTGACTTCAAAGTATTTAAAACCAAATTTCGAAATGAAGTCGTGGTTTGATAATTTCTACCTTGACCTCCTAATAATAAAGATTACTGATGTGTACAAAAGTCTTGCTAAATCAGTTATTTACTACGCTATGCGATTTGCGCGCCCCTTGTTGTAGCGGATCAAAATCAAAACTTAAAACAAAGACGATCGCGCGTACGGGACGGCCGAATGTTGTTTTCTGCCTAATAGAGCTAAAAAAGTTCAATAATATCCGTTCGCTAGCAATTTATAACGAAATCTGTGTACTCCAGTGCTGTGTTGGTGTATAAAGTTAGAATGGCGGCCCGAAAGCTGAATACTCTCGAAGATTTAAGCGGTGAGTAAAACATAAATAAACAATACGTTACAATGAAAACAATGTGTGACGAAACGCGTATTACTGGTTTTGTCAAGGCTATCAACACAGCAGAGTATAGATATGCGTTAAATGCGTATCATGCCAGTTAGGAAACGTATGCTGGCTTTAATTGCGCAGTATAAATTTTGGTTTCCAAACAGCTGTCTTTGTTTACGTTCGTAAGTTTATCAATTAAACAAAACATGGCGTTGGGATTATTATTACTAACTGGCTTAACCTATTGCAATTAGAAATCCGATTAACTAATTGCATCATTAGTACTTAAGCGTACGTGCGTACCTACGTGATTTCTTACAGGATTAACCAGCCCTGAGGATGTTGCTCTCTCAGCGCTCATTGTGTGTTCGTATCGATCGACTTTCGCACTCGTCCTCGTCCGGGTTATAATAAACACCTGTGGTACCTACCTCCCTACGTTTCTGTGACCCTGGTACTTTTACTCATTGATTGGTAGACTGACATCTTATTTGTAAATATTGGAAAAAACTGTAAATGGAAAACTGCTACAAGTTTACAAAAGATAATGTCTCATACAAAGTGCTTCCATGTTATTGTACCCACATTTTTATAAAATATTTATGCCTTATTCTTTTTTGTAACTTGTAAACAAGTGAAACAACTTGTATAAAACATTCAAACAGAAAATCCAACATGTAAATCCACTTCCATACCAAAATAAAAAACACTGTTATTTCATATACCTAGGTTTACAATAATAATTATTATTCAGAGGATATAATAAATATAAAGGATATGATAATTATATTCGCAACAGAGAACTACACTTTAAAGAAATC